>PVJN01003819.1:13067-96798 GCA_004026805.1 Lasiurus borealis
CTGGATAGATTATTCTTGGTTGTAGGTTCTTGCTATTCATCACATTGAATATTTCTTGCCACTCCCGTCTGGCCTGCATGGTTTCTGTTGAGAAATCAGCTGACAGTCGTATGGGTGCTCCCTTGTAGGTAATAAACTGTTTTTCTCTTGCTGCTTTTAATATTCTCTCTTTGTCTTTTGCTCTTGGTATTTTAATTATTATGTGTCTTGGTGTGGTCCTCTTTGGATTCCTTTTATGTGGGGTTCTGAGTGCTTCCTGGACTTGTAAGTCTATTTCTTTGACCAGATGTAGGAAGTTTTCAGTCATTATTTCTTTAAATAGGTTTTTCAGTATCTTGCTCTCTCTCTTCCTCTGGCACCCCCACAATTCTGATGTTGGTACGCTTGAAGCTGTCCCAGAGTCTCCTTACATTATATTCACATTTTTGGATTCTTTTCTCTTCTTGCTTTTCCAGTTGAGTGATTTCTGTTTCTTTATATTTCAAAATTTTGACTTGATTCTTGCCTTTCTCTAGTCTGCTGTTAGGACTCTGTATAATATTTTTTATTTCAGTCAGTGTCTCTAGTTGGTCCTTTTTCATCTCCTCTTGGGACTCGCTAAATTTATACATCATCTCTAGCATCTCTAGTTGGTCCTTTTGCATCTCTTCTTGGGACTATCTTTTCTAGCATATTCTTGCAAAACCTTATGAGCGTGGTTTTGAACTATATATCCAGTCGTTTTTTTTCCTCCAGTTGTTTTGCTTGTGATCCCTTCCCTTGCCCTGGCATTTTCACTATGTTGGGGAAACTTCTGTACTTGCAAAATCGCAGAAGCCTCTGTTGAGCTTGGGATGGGTAGAGTCTCAGGGCTTAAAGGACTGCTTTGCCTTCCAGTCGGCCCCGCCCTCCACGGCCCCCGAGTCTCACATGACTGGGTAATCGCTGGATCGGTCCTTGTGCTTGCGTGCCCACAGTGCCTCTAGATCCCTGCCTTTCCAGCTCCCCTGCCCACCAGGACCACATGAGTCTAGATCTCCAGGGTTTTGCCCGAAACAGGGGCCCATTGGACTCAGAAATGGCACAGTTGGGAGGGTCTGTCTCCCACCCACTCGCGAAAGCCAGTGGCACAATCAGCAATCTGTCCTCCGCGCAGCGCCGTGCGCGTGCGCATGCACGACCAGACCTCCTATCTTTTGCGACTCTCCTAAATTTCCTTGCACTTCTTTCTTTTCACAGTCCAAACTCCCCCCTTATGAGTTTCGGCTGGATCTGGGGTTTAGTGTCATAGGATAAGGGGTTCAATACCTTTGGGAGTCTCCGTTTCCCTCCCGCCAGAGAAAGCCAGCCAGGTACTCAGGCACCCACTCTCTTAGAGCGCGCGTCTCTGTACCTCAGCTTTTTGCAGCTCCTCTAGGTTTCTGTGAGCCCCTCTCTTTCCTTCTAGTTGTAGAACTTATACTTGGCCAGCTTTGCTGTGGTTCTGGATGATGTCCGTTCTGTCTTTTAGTTGTAGTTTTGAAATTGTTGTGCAAGGCTGCAGTGTAGGCGTTTACCTATGCCGCCATCTTAGATTCTCTCAACTTTTCCAACCTTAACTTTTTTTAAGATACAGACCAGTTGACCAAAGATTTCAATTTTTACCATACTTAAGGGGTGAATCCGATTACAGCATCAAGTTTGGGAACCAAGGTGCTAAGAACTCTGTCCTTTTTTTGTTCCAGACCCTGGTTTTCTTTCCTGGTACTCCCTGCCCCATGCTGGTTGGGCCCCTGAGAACAGGACAGTCAGGGCACACATCCAGGGACAAGTGAGCACTTAGTCACTCCGTGACCCAAGGCGCATTACACAGTGTGTGCTTCAGGCTCCCTGTCTGGAAAAACGAGCACTATCACCTTCTACAAGGTATTGGGAAAGACTGACTCATGTCAAGAACTTTGAAATCTACAGATAAAAAGGCAATGCTGGTCCCCTCACGTAACTCTTGTCACAGGGGAATTTCTAATGTGAAAAAATCAGGGTCACTGCATTTGCAGACCACCTATAAGTAAAAAGGCCAGTGAGACTACATCAAATTAAAAAGCTTCTGCACAAATATCATACAGTCATTGATTATCCCAGTTACCATCCTCAGGCCATGTTGCAAAACCGTGTGGCTGTATGAGGATCACATTGCAGAGTATTTCTTCATGAGATTGACTCCAAATGTTTTAATTTGGGATCTACCCCAGGTGTGGAATCTACTGATTGAGTTTAATTCTATTGTCATATTCCCGTGGACCTTAAACACTCTTTATTACATCTAATAGTAGTCAGCACTCCACAGGGTGAAGGGCGTGAATGACGTCTTTGGAAGGCGGCCAAATGTCGCCACAGGGCCAGTGGCTTTTATCCTGCGCTGCTGAATTTCATATCTATCAATATTTATCAGCTGGAATATTGTCAGTTTTATAAGTGAAAATGGAATGACCATAAATCATGTTCTGGGTATATATAATCGTGGGGGATAAGGGGTGGTTCTGTCTGGAAATTTGCCAGCCTGGTATCTCCTTCATTCCATGTGCAAGGCTGCAGGCTTTGACCAGTACAGACTGCTGTGGCCACTACAGCCCACGGTTCGTTCTGCTGGATCCTGCATCCTGGCAAACAGGGAAGAGCCAACTCACCAGACTTAGAAGCTTGATCATTGCCTTATTTATAGGATGTTTTCATATTACTCTGTTCTTTCCACACTGTTCAGGGTCACAGTATAGTAGCAACTCCTGTCTCAGAGCCTGAAAACACCTGCCCACCCACCCCTGCCCACCATGACAATCTATGGAATGATTTCTCTAAGACCTATTGTAAACCTCATTTTACCAATGGGAAAAGTGAAAGTCAGAGAGGTGAAGTAATTGCTGAATTCCCACAGCTGGTGAGCATCAAGGTCAAGATAATAAATCCAATTCAGTGTGTTTTCAAACCCTAGATGCTTACAGAGATAGGAGGACAAGGCCTTCATTGGACTTGGGTGAAGATTCTCAGAAAACATCCCAAATGTGTAAACTTAAATCAACACCACTTTGTTTTGATCTCTTTTCCAAAGGGAGAGAATGTGGAGGGGCAAAGAGGAGCTGGTTAAGAAAAAGCCCTTCCCTTTGAGCAGTGGTTCTCAACCTTCCTAAGCCCGTGACCCTTGCATAACAGTTCCTCATGTGGTGGTGACCCCCAACCATGAAATTTTGCTACTGTTATGCATCGTGATGTAAATATCTGCATTTTCCGATGGTCTTAGGCAACCCCTGTGAAAGGGTCATTTGATCCCCAAAGGGGTCGCGACCCCCAGGTTGAGAACCGCTGCTTTAGAGGTTCTCAAACTTAAGCACATATCAAATCACCTAGACAAACTGTTGAGCACAGATCACTGAGCCCCACTCATGGTCTTCTTAGGAGATGTGGGCTGGATCCCAACAATGTGCATTTCCAATAAGCTCCCAGCTGATTAGCTGGCCCAGATACCCACTTTGAGAACCACGTGGCAGCCTGTGACACTGGTCTGGGCTATTGAGTGATGGTTGTTCAGAGTTGTCCCTCAGCAAAACTGGGTTTCAGCCTCTGCTCTTCTCACCCCAACACTCTAGCCTTTCTCTTGTCCAGGCACCTGCAGATTGTTCTCATTGTCCAGGTCCTGCCTTCAAATAGTTCTGTCGCTTTCACCTCCGCCATCGTCTCTTCCTGGGGGTCACTGATACAGAAACAGGAAAAAGGGAAGAGTTTCTAACACAAGGGAGTAGATTTGGAATGGTGGTATTTCAGGCATCAGCCTGATCTTTCTCCAGGTTAGCTGGATTTTTCCACATCGAGTGAGTAGCCCTCATCATTATTTCCTCCATACTCACGCACCATGCCTTGATATTTGACGCTACTGTACAGATTCTCCCTAGGGCACAAGAATGTTTACATACTTTTAAGAAGAAGGTGCAAGCAGGCATATATAAGAAAAAAATGAATCAGAGAAAAACTTTGGGTAGATAGGGTGCTGTTGTAGCAGCTAAAAGCAATAATGACAAAGGAAAAGCTGGTTTGCCCACTTTAATCACCTGCTTTCTACATCAGTACCACAAGCAGAGGTGGCTTTTTACCCTTATTTTCTTTCTAATCAAATCCTGCGTGTGTTTTCAAGTATCCTCCTTAGGAAGGAACCTGGACTTTCCTCAATCTGTGCTCCCTTTCATTTACCCAGTCCCTTTACCACACCTACCTGTACTTCAAAGTGACCTTTCCTCATCAAGCACAGCTTCCATTCCAGCCTGTGCTGGCAGCTGGTCACGTAGGCAGGAATGTGCTTTGGTGAGCTCCTCCACTCCTGCTCCCTCCTGCAGGCAGTGAAGTGTTCCCACTCTTGCACCCTCCTGCAGGCCTTTGTGGAACAGAGTCCAGATTCCTCTGAAGTGTTTTGAGTGAGTACATGAACGACTTTTTAGGTCTCATACAGACAACTAAAAACACTGCAAGTTTGCCCTTAAGTCAGACCTCTTTGTGCAGTAATCCTCACTGACTGAGGTATATCATTCTAAATGACCAAACACCTCTGCCTGGGCTGCACTAAACCCAAAAGCTGTTTGCAATCTGTACTTCGATCCTCTTTACTACTCAACCCCCATCCTCCCTCCTTGATTTCTTTCCTCCCTTCCTTTTACAGAATTCATGGAACATCACCATGTGCCCAAGTTTCAACTGGATTTTAAGAATAGACACTCCAATTGCTCCCCAAAAAACAATGTTTCCAGAGGCCTCATTCTCTGGCCTTGGCCTAAGATCCTGCATGCAGGAAAGGGAGTGGCATTTTGCCCTTGGCTTGGGATCAAGCTGTATTCAAGAATGAGAGGAACATTCTAGGTGTAGGAACAAGTGGGCAAATATGGCCTAAATGTTTTATGCAAGAACACACAGAGAAGGACACAACTCATAAGCTTGATGAATGCCCACATTTGTGGACATCAAGGTAAGAACATGACCAACACCCACAGAAGTCATTGTTTCAGCCACTTTTGCTTCCCCTACACTCTATCTCTGAACAATATGAAACTTCATATACATGGACCACAATTTATCCACTTCTGCTCTTGACTTCTTTTGCTCCAGGTGATCTTAATGAGATCCCTTCATAGTTTTGCAGATAGCTGTATTTCATTCCTCCACTCACATTGCCATGGAGTATTCCTTTGGTTCTAGTGTACCAGGACTGAAGTAGCTATTCTACTGGTTTGTTGTTGTTTTAAATTACAGTTGACATTCAATAATATATTAGTTTCAGGTGTACACATAATAATTAGACATTCATATAACTTATAAAGTGATCCCCTCCATAATTCTAGTATCCATCTGGTACTATATATAGTTATTACATTATTGCCATAATATTGTAATAACTCTTCTGTACTTTACATCTCCATGACTGTTTTATAATTGCCAATTTGTATACCCTAATCCCTTGCCCTTTTTCACCCATTCCCTTGACCCAACCCCCATTTATCAACCACCAATTTGTTCTCTGTATTTATAAGTTTGTATTTGTTTTGCTTGTTTATTTATTGTTTTTTAGATTCCACATGTAAGTGAAATTATATGGTATTTGTCTTTCTATGTCTCGTTTATTTCACTTAGCATGATACCCTCTAGGTCCATCCATTTCATTGCAAATGGCAAGATTTCATTCTTCCTTATGGCTCAGTAATATTCTATTGTATATATGTACCACATCTTCTTTAGCCATTCACCTGTCAATGAACACCAAGATTGCTTCTATATCTTAGCTATTGTAAAAAATGCTACAATGAACATGGAGTGCATCTATCTTTTTGAATTAGTATTTTGTATTTCTTCTGATAAATACCCAGAAGTGGGATTGCTGGGTAATATGGGAGTTCTATTTTTAAATTTTTTGAGAACCTTCCATACTGTTTTCCATAGTGGCTACACCAATTTACAATCCCACTAGCAGTTCACAAGGGTTCCTTTTTCTCCACATCCTTGCCAACTCTTGTTGTCTACTGATTTAATGGTGATAGCAATTCTGACAGGTGTTTGGTAGCCATTCTACTGTTGATGGGTTCTTGGATAGTTTCACTTTAGGGCTATCACAAATGGCATATCTATGCACCATCTTGCTCATCTTTGATGAATGAGACAAAAGTATCTGTTAATATGTGCCCAAGATTGGGATTGCTGGGTTATAGTATATGCATATATTTTGCTTTAGGGTGCTGCCAATGGATTTTTCAAAGTGGTTCTATAACTTTTATTTCCATCTCAACAACACTGGGTATTAATTGTCTTTCTTATTGTATCAGCCAGATAGTGATGAGAGTGTAGTGGTTTTCATTTGTGTTTCTCTGAAGATAATTGATGTTTAATATCTTCTTATAAATGTAATGGCCATTTGAATATCCCTCCTTGGTCAGAGTTTCTTTCTAATGTCTTGATTCTGGAAGAACATTGCTTTATTTTTTGTGAACATGAGAGAAAATTAGTGTCTATTTAATATATGTCTGGCTCACATTCATGTTCATGGTTGATTGTCAGAGAAAATAGTAGCTATTCTAATAATTATGACATAATATTTTTGAATGCTTACTCTGTAGTATCTCATTTCATCTTCACAAAGACCCTAAGAGATAAGATGCTATTATCCCCTTTTTTTTAAAAAATATATTTTATTGATTTTTTACAGAGAGGAAGGGAGAGGGATAGAGAGCCAGAAACATCGATGAGAGAGAGACATCAACCAGCTGCCTCCTGCACGGTCCCTACTGGGGAAGTGCCCACAACCAGGATACATGCCCTTGACCTGAATCGAACCTGGGACCCTTCTGTTAGCAGGCCAATGCTCCATCCACTGAGCCAAACCGGTTTCGGCTATTATCCCCTTTTTATAGAAGAGTAAACTTACACAAGATCACTGAGGCACAGAGAGTTCCAGTAATTTACAAAAGATCACACAGCTAAGTAAGTGCCTGCATTGGGATTTAAACCCAAGCAATCTGTCTCACTCCAGGGCTTGAAGACCCTGCCACCCACAACACACTTAAACACACACAAGAGAGATTATGCTCCTTCATCACCTGGCTAGATGGAACTTGGAGGCTAGTGCCTCCTTCCTAAGGATCCCTCCCACTTTGCCACCTTCTTTGTTTTCCCTGTGCCGTAAGTGTCCCCTCTGTTTCCTTTGCTGACTCACAGCTCCTTTATGGGTGAGGCTCTTGGTTATACATTTTGATGTCATTCATATTAAATGAACGGAGGGAAGGAAATTGGTTCTCTCATAAAAGGTTTAATTACCACCAAAATAAAAACTACTTACCACTAAGGTATTTCATAATCACCATCAAGAATCAGCATCTATCCGAAACCAGTTTGGCTCAGTGGATAGAGCGTCGGCCTGCGGACTGAAAGCTCATAGATTCGATTCCGGTCAAGGGCATGTACCTTGGTTGCAGGCACATCCCCAGTAGGGGTTGTGCAGGAGGCAGCTGATTGATGTTTCTTTCTCATCCGTGTTTCTAGCTCTCTATCCCTCTCCCTTCCTCTCTGTCGAAAATCAATAAAACATACTAAAAAAAAGAATCAGCATCTGATTCTAGCTCTCTATCCCTCCCCCTTTCTCTCCGTGGAAAATCAATAAAATATATATATATATTTTAAAAAAGAATCAGCATCTAGGTTAGGTGCCAGCTGAGCAAAGCGGGGAGTGTGGATGATGAGTTTTCCGTTTCCATCATACAGACTGCTCTACTGCCAAGATAGTCAATGTGCCTAAAACCTGAAGGACTTTCTGTAAGAAGTGTGGAGAGCAATGGCCTCACAAAGTGACTCAGTATAAGAAGGGCAAGTGTTTCCTGAATGCCCAGGGGAAGAGGCACTACAATAGGAAACAGAGTGGCTATGGTGGGCAGACAAAGCCAATTTTCTGAAAGAAAGCTAAAACCACAAAGAAGATTGTGCTGAAGCTTGAATGTGTAGAGCCTAACTACAGATCAGAGAGGATGCTGGCCATCAAGAGATGCAAGCATTTTGAACTGGGAGGAGATAAGAAAAGAAAGGGCCAAGTGATCCTTTGGGATTCTTTTATTTTTGAGAGAAAAATGTTAAAAGCTGTAGAAAAAATATCTAAGAAAATAAATGCAATGATATCTTCAAAAAAAGAGAGAGAGAGAGAATCAGCGTCTACTAAGAAACACTGATTGAAGATATTAGAAAATATTCCAGTGGAAAATACAGGCCCCACTCTGGCCCTGAATCATTTACCTTTGGGCTCAAACAATGGCCCAAATAATAATAACAATAATAATAATACTGGAATATCTCCAATAAGCTCATAATCAGCCACAATTTGAATAAACAGAGAGGTCTTATATCTTGGGCTAAAGACCAACCAACTTGAACTCCACTGAAAAAAAGGGAAGAAGTATAGCCAAGAGCTAACCAGTGTCAGCATATCCAGCTCCCATGACTCTAATCACCCACTACCTCTACAAGGCAGGTTTCAGGGCTATATGGAAGGTTGCCCTTAGGAGCTGGGCTTCTTGTCACATCCTATGGGACACTGAAGTGCCTGGAAAACTAAGTGCCCCCACTTCCAGCCTCTGAATCATGACTGTAGCCTCACCTCTGGTCACTCATGTTCTTCTTGCTCACCCCCAAGCCCTTGCTTCTCCCACTGCCACCAAAAGACAAAATCTAAGTGGCAATGCTAAGCCTGGCATTTCCTTGGCTCCTGTCAGCAACATGAGGAGCCCACTGTGGAAGGGACAGGGCTTCTGTGCCAACCAGGCTCCCTGCAGTTCACAGAACACCCCAATCTGTTGCACATTCCTGTGCCTATGCCCCTCTAGTTTCCCTTTCACACTCCCTCCCCATCTTTGTCTCACCAACACATAAACTTTCTTCTCGACTCTGATGGAAGCTTCCAGTGCTGCTCTAGGCTGGATCAAACCACCCTTGGCTCCCCAGCCCCCTGTTCCTCTCTGTATACCCCCAATTTGGTATAGAAACCTCCAAAGCCCACACTTTTCCTGTTACTCACCTACTCTTCCATGGCACCAGCCTACCCCACCCCTATCCTGCCAGTTAGGGCCTCACTCCTACATCCAGCTATGAGGAATCAGGCCAGAAAATGAAACAAACCACTCCTTATGAAGATGGTGCACCAAGATTCAGATGCATGGTGGCAAACAATACCACGAGGAGGCTACTCTCCTGACCAGTCTGATTAGGCTAATGATAGAGCACAGTTGCTTCTTTCCCCTATGGGTGAGTGCATTTTCTCACGGAGACACAGCCAGCTTTTGTGGTGCTTCTCCTTCTTTCTCAGACCCAGTGGGAGGGAGAAGAACTGGAATCCCAGCCAAAGAGAGAAGAGGAGTAATTATTTCTCCCTCCAGCGTTCCAGACCGTTAGCCACAGAGAAGAAGCATCTGTGGGGTAGTCAGAGGTCTTCTCTGGCCAGGTCAGAGAGAGGCAGCCACTGACACTCCCCACTTGGGCAAAGCCTTAACTGGTGTGGGCTGACCATTGATTTAAAAAAAGTCAGTAAAGGCCTGGCCAGCATGGCCCAGTGGTTGAGCCTCGACCTATGAAGCAGGAAGTCAGGGTTCGATTTTCAGTTAGGCACATGCCCAGGTTGCGGGTTCAATTCCCAGTGTGGGGTGTGCAGGAGGCAGCTGATCAATGATTCTCTCTCATCCTTGATGTTTTCCCCCCACCCCCACCCCCACCCCCGCCCACTCCCACTCTCTCTCTTTCTCTCTCCCCTTCCCCTGCTCAGAAATCAATAAAAGGTTTTTTTTTTTAAGTAAAGAAAGGGTTTAGTAGCTTAAACACGGTGGGGGTGCCTAGACATTCACAGACTGAGTCCTTGAAAGCACATTGCTTAAAGCCAGCCACTCATTTACACTCATTTCAGACAAACACTGTGACTTCAAATCAGATGGAGCCATTTCAGTTAGGTGGTTAGCATTCTCTGAGGCCAATAGGTCTCCTTGCTTTAGAAGACATTCTGGGGTCCAAGAGAAATCTCTCTACAAACTGATTTTTCTCTGGAAGGGTCTGAGCCCTATTTAGAATGTGCCATCCGCACTCCGGGACCCCAGCTCTTTGTACCTCACCCACTGTTGGCCCCTCAGAGTCCTTTTAGAGTGCTGGCAATGGCCCTGGACCAAACACCTTACTTGTCCTGACTACAATATAATTACACTGAGTCAGACTTAGCACAACCCAGCCCACCAGAGTAAAATTCAGAGGACCTACATTTGTTAGTGAAGGGAAGTGTATCCATACCATGGAACATTACACAGTCATTAAAAAGCATGAATACAGTCCTGGCCAGGTTGCTCATTGCTTGAAACATCATACCGTGCACCAAAAGGTTGCAGGTTTGATTCCAAGTCAGAGCACTTACCTAGCTTGTGGGTTCCATACCCAATTGGGGTACATATAAGAGGCAACTGGTAGATGTTTTTCTCTCATCACACATTTCTCTCTCTCTCTCTCTCTCTCTCTCTCTCTCTCTCTCTCTCTCTCTATTTCAAATCAATAAACATACATCAGGTGAGGATTAAAAAAATAAAAGCACGAATACAAGAAAATCTCTAAACTATATTGCTACATTAAAGAGCAAGGTTACGGAACAATGTAATTTATACAGTACTATTCATGTGAAAAGGAAGAAGAGAATATCTGTATATATTTTCACATATCTCTGAAAGACTTTACAAGAAACTGATAACATTGCCTATTTTCTAGATGGATAGGAACAGGGCAGGAAGAAACTTGTTTTCAATCTTTACCCTTCCAAATGTCAACTATGTGACTATATTAGCTATTCATTAAAAATTTTTAAATTAAAAATAACATCAATAGGATTTAGTAATTGACAGAATAAAGGTAGGCAGGAAGAGAAGGAGAGGTAAAGGTTGAAAATAATTCTAAGACCTCTAGTCTGGTGATTGGATTAGCCAAAATATGGACTCTTAGAAAAAAAGGAAGGTTTTGGGGAAGGAAAACAAATTCAGACTTGGAATGTGAGGTGGAAATGTAAGAAATACCCAAATAGAGATTGTTAGCAGGAAACTGAAGCATGTCCAAAGAGCTTAAGAGCAAGGTAGTATTTAAAATATGGATTTGGTAGATGATTGAATAAAGAAGACATGATATATATATACAATGAAATATTCAGCCATGAGAAAAGATGAAATACTGCCAGTTGTGACAACAAGGATACATCTTGAGAATATTATGCTAAGCGAAATAAATAAGAAAAAATTAAAAACTATATGATTTCACTCATATATGGGATGTAAAATTGAAAGCAACAAATGAACAAACAAGAAAAGCACACAAATAAAAACTCATAAAAAGACAATAGTATGGTGGTTACCAGTGGAAAGAGGGCTGAAAAGGGAGGGTAATAAAAGGTAAAGAGGGTCAATATGCTAATGGAAGAAGATTTGACTTTGAGATGGTGGGCACACAATGCAATATAAGATGATGGACCATAGAATTGTACCCTTGAAACCTATGTAGTTTTATTAACCAATGTCACCACAATAAATTTAATTTAGAAATAAAATGTGGATTTGGAATCATTTCAGAAGGGCTGTTTAAAGCTTTGTAGGTGGATGGTTAGCTAGTCTTTTAGTTTAAAGGGGCAGAAACCTAATCAAGCTGATTTAAAAATAAAAGGGAGAAGTGAACCTACTAGATTACATTACTATGAAATCCAAGGAGTGGCACAGATATGGTTGAATCAAAGGATTCTGTTTCTTTTTCTAACCTACAGACTAGGAACATTTTCCACCTCAACCTGATGATGTTTTCTAATGTGGTTTGAGAAATTCAGCAGGGAGGAAAGAACAATATGAGGCAGTACTGTGGGAGCAGATGGAACTGAGGGAAAGTTTTTACCTAGGATGGAAGAGCTAAGTCAACAGGGAGAAAGAGAGTGAGGATGGAAGAGCCAGCCATGCTCAGAGAAGCTGGCATAATGAGCTCAGGTGGACGGAGCCCTGGTGGAAGTAGAGATTTCTGCCCTGACACTGGAGGGAAGGAGGTATATATAGATGTGGCTGTGAAGAGGACTGGGAAGATTACCATCAGAAGAAATACAGATATTACTTTCTAATAACAACAACAAAAAAGTCAAACCTAGGACTTCATGTGAAGATGGACAATAGGATCATACTTAAAACAAACAAAAATAGCCAACCCACTACTCCAAACACCAAATAATATTACAATATATAGGAAGAAAAAAGTAGCCCGGTTGGTGTAATTCAGTGGTTAAGCATTGACCCATGTACCAGGAGGTCACCAGTTCAGTTCCTACACAGGGCACATTTCTGAGTTGTGGACTTGATCCCCAGTTGGGGGTGTACAGGAGCCAGCCAATCATCAATGTTTCTATGTCTCTCTCCTTTATTCTCTCTCTAAAATCAATAAAAACATTGCTTAAAATTTTTTTTAGAAAAAAGTAAACAAGTCACAGTTGGGCTCAAAATCAAAATAAACATCTTTTTTCATTAGAATTTCCAAGTACCATGTGGAAATGGCAGTGGAAGTAGGGGAGAAGTGAACATAATGAACCACTGAAACTGTTTAAGAATCCAGTCTCTTCCCTCCCGCAACCCCCACTACCTCCAAATTCTCTCCTTCTGATATTGACCTCAAAAACAGTGAAGGAGAATGAAGCTTCTGGGTTCTAGGTATGCAAGAAGAAGGTTCAGCACCTAGAAGTTCCAGTCCTTCAGAATAACCAAGACTTCAAATGTTATGCATCAGATGGAGGAGGTCCAAAGCAAGTATCATTGTGAGGTATAGAACCCACTCTGCTACCCAATGCTGCCTGAGATGAAGAGTTCACAAAGAACTGCAGTCTTCGAAAGGAGGGCTACTGACACAGCCTGGTAGCCAGCAACTGAACCAAACAGCTCACTGGACCTACACAAAGAGCACTGTGTAGTCTGTCTCTGGGTTGAGGGCTAGACTATCAAGAAGTAGTAGTCACAAAACTTCTGGGCACTACACTGGGCATGGGACCTCCACCTTAAGCCATAGCAGCTTAAAACAATACTAATAATTTTTTTTTCTTTCTTCATGAATCTGTGACTTAGCATGGTTCAGCGGGGATGTCTAGAGCAGCTGAAGCAGTTCAATTGGGGCAAAGGGACCCACTTCCAAGAAAGCTCATGTACAAGCATGGCAAATGGTTCCTTGCTGTGGGTTCCTTTCTATGTGGTTTCTTGATAAAGTGACTGACTTCCTTGCAGCATAATGGCTGAGTTCTGAAAGCAAGTATTTTACGGAATAAGAGTAAAATAGAAACAAAAACTCTTATTACAAATGAATCTGAATAATACTTATCAAAATGTATGAAGAAACTAAACACAAAAAAAGTAGTCAAAAATTTAAAATTTAGAGTTAAGATGAAGGATGGAACCACCAGATTTTTCTTCCTTTCAAACATCATTAAAGTTATATATTTTTATATTGTATTTTTAATTGAATTTATTGGGATGACATTTGTTTGCAAAACCATACAGGTTTCAAGTGTCCAAGTCAATAAAATATCATCTTCACACCGTATTGTGCACCAATTGCGCCAAGACAAGTCTCTTTCACCCACCTCCACCAACTCCCACCTCCCCTTCCCTTCTGCCTATCAATACACTGTTCTCTGTGTCTATATATTATGTATATATGTTTTTTTGGCTAATCACCTCACCTTCTTTCATTCAATTCCCCTAAAATAATATTTTAAGAACCAATAAACCCCAAGGAATGAAGAAAATAAGAGAAGCAAAAAACAAATTTAAGAATTTTTAAACCAGAGACAAGAATGATAAAAAGAGAGAAAACCAAGATGGTGGCATAAGTGAACACCTAAACTGCTGCCTCGCACAACAATTTCAAAACTGCAACTAAAAGACAGAACAGACATTATCCAGAACCACAGGAAAGCTGGCTGAGTGGAAATTCTACAACTAGAAGGAAAGAGAGGGGCTCATGGAGAATAAGAGGAGCTGCAAAAAGCTGAGGTACGGAGACGCACACATGGAGAGAGCAGGCGGTGGAGTACCTGACTGGCTTCCTCTGGTGGGAGGGAGACACAAACTCCCAACTGCACTGAACCCCTTATCCTATGGCACTGAACCCCAGGTCTGGGTGAGACTCATATGGGGGGAGTCTGGACAGTGAAAAGGGAGGAGTGCCCGGAAATTTAGGGGAGCCACGAAAGGGCAGAGGTCTGGGGGCACGCATGCCACTGTGCCCAGAAGACAGACTGCTGATTGTGCCGCTGGCTTTCTCAAGTGGGCAGGAGACAGATCCTCCCAACTGTGCCACTTCTAACTCCACTAAACTCTAGTTTTGGGCGAGACCCTAGAACCTAGACTCATACGGGTCCCAGAGCACAGGGAAGTCAGAAAGGCAGCAGTCTAGAGGCATGCATGCGTGCGCATAAGATGGCTCCAATGATTATGGAGAGACACTTGAGACCCAGGGGCCATGTAGGGTGGGACTGACTGGAAGTCAAGGCGCTCTGTGATTCCACCCCATCCAAGCTCAACAGAGAGACTTTTGCAGTTTTGAAAGTCTTGTATCATAAGGCTGATTCCAACACTGAAGTTCTCCTGACTCCACCCCATCCAAGCTCAACAGAGAGACTTTTGCAGTTTTGAAAGTCTTGTATCATAAGGCTGATTCCAACACAGAAGTTCTCCTGGCATAGTGAAAATGCAGGGACAAAGAAACAGATCACAACAAAAGAAATGGAGGAAAACAAATGACCACGGTTATAAGGTTTTTCAAGAATTTCCTAGAAAAGATGGATAAATTTAGTGAGACCCAAGAGGCAATGAAAAAGGACCAACTAAAAGTTAAACATACACTGACTGAAATAAAAAATATTATACAGAGACCTAACAGCAGACTAGAGGAACACAAGAATCAAGTCAAAAATTTGAAATATAAATAAGCAGAAAACACTCAACTGGAAAAGCAAGAAGAAAAAAGAATCCAAAAATTAGAACATAGTGTAAGGAGCCTCTTGCACAACTTCAAATGTACCAACATCAGAATTATGGGGGTGCCAGAAGAAAAGAGAGAGCAAGATACTGAAAATCTATTTGAAGAAATAATGACTGAAAACTTCCCACATCTGGTGAAAGAAATAGACTTACAAGTCCAGGAAGCACACAGAACCCCATATAAAAGGAATGCAAAGAGCACCACACCAAGACACATGATAATTAAAATGCCAAGAGCAAAAGACAAAGAGAGAATATTAAAAGCAGCAAGAGAAAAACAGTTAATTACCTACAAGGGAGCACACATATGATTGTCAGCTGATTTCTCAACAGAAACTATGCAGGCCAGACAGGAGTGGCAAGAAATATTCAAAGCGATGAATATCAAGAACCTACAACCAAGATTATTCTACCCAGCAAGGCTATCATTCAGAACTGAAAGGCAGATAAAGAGCTTCACAGATAAGAAGAAGCTAAAGGAGTTCATCACCACCAAACCAGTATTATATGAAATGCTGAAAGGTACTCTTTAAGTAGAGGAAGAAGAAGAAAAAGGTAAAGATAAAAATTATGAACAACAAATACATATCTATCAACAAGTGAATCTAAAAATTAAGTGAATTAAAAATCTGATGAGCAGGATAAAATGGTAAGTGTAATAGAATCAGGAGCATAGAAAGGGAGTAGACTGACATTCTCAGGGGGAAAGGGGTCGCGGGGGGGCAGGGAGAGACTGGACAAAAATCATACATCTATGGATGCGGACAATGCAGGGCAAGGTAAGGGTAGAGGGAGGGTGGGAGCCGAGTGGAGGGGAGCTATGGGGGAAAAAAGAGAAACAAATGTAATAATCTGAAAAATAAGGATTTATTAAATAAATAAATAAAATTTATAAATTAAAAAAAAAAGAATGATAAAGAAAAAACATTTTTAAAAAAGTGAGACCAGCCCAGCTGGTGTAGCTCAGTGGTTGAATATCAACCATGAACCAAGAGGTCACTGGTTCGAGTCCAGGTCAAAGCATTTGCCTGGGTTGTAGGCTCAATCCACAGAATGTTTCTCTCTCATGAATGTTTCTATATCTATATTCTTTTCCTTTCCTTTCTCTCTAAAACGAAAAAAAAAAAAAAACTGAATCCTAAGCCAATATTGGGGAAGCCCCAAAACCAAATCCAATGTGATTTACACTATGTATTTTTTTAAAAATCAGAAATTGGTTGTGTCAGTGACAGTGAAAAAGAGGCGTGAACATGGGGGAATACTTTAAATACAGTGGATTGGTTGAAAGTCTCCAAAAAAATTTATATGGAACTATAAAGGATCCTGTATAACCACAACATTCTTGAGAAAGAAGAACAAAGTTGGAGAAATCACAATACCAGATATCAAGTTATACTACAAAGCCACTGTAATAAAAACAGCCTGGTACTGGCTCAAAACTAGACACACAGATCAATGAAACAGAACAGAGACTCCAGAAATTGACACAAGCTATTACACTCAATATTTGACAAAAGAGGCAAGAACATACAATGTAGTCAAGATAGTCTCTTCAATAAATGATGTTGGGGAAAATTGGACAGATACATGAAAAAAAAAATGAAACTAGATCAGCAACTTACACCCTACATAATAAAAACTCAAAAGAGATAAAAGACAAATGCAAGATGTGGAACCATAGACATCCTAGAAGAAATCATAGGCAGCAAAATTTCAGACATCTCCCATAGCATATGTTTGCTTATACATCTCCTAGGACTAAGGAAACTAAGGACAAAATAAACAAATGTAATTACACAAAATAAAAAGCTTCTGCACAGTGAAAGAAACCATCAACAAAATAAAAAGGGAGCCCACTTCATGAGAGAACATATTTGGCAATGATACTAGTACATATGATAAAGGGTTAATATCCAAAATACATAAGGAACTCATACAACTTTACAAAAAGAAGTCAAACAATCCAATTAAAAAATGGGCAAAGGACCTAAATAGACACTTCTCCAAAGTGGACATACAGATGGCCAAGAGACATCCTAATATGTAAAAACCCTGGGTCCATCACCACCAGAGGCTTGATCAATCAGAATTCAGTCCTGCGGTCACTGTTGTGGCTGCAGGAGTAGTGAACCAACACTGATTGCTGCGGGGGCTGCAAATCAGGCCCAGAGAGAGGCCTGAAGAGAGAAGCAGGGTCTGATCAGCACTTGCCTCTCTCTTTCTCTCCAGGCTGGGCCAGCAGCCACACCTCCATTTCTCTCCAGGCCTCCACTGGGACTGCTAATCAGCCCTGCCTTTCTGATCAGGCCCTGTTGATAGGCCCAGAGATGCTGACTGGCATATAAACTGACCAATCAGAACCAAATCTGGATCAACTGTGAGGAGCCAATGGCTGCCTATGAGGTGGAGCTTTTGATGCTGACTGACACAGAATCTGACCAATCAGAACCAAATTGGCCAGTAGAGAAGGGAAGTTGGGGGTGAGATCAGACCTGCAAGGGAGGGCAATTGTTGGCAACCAGGCCAGCAGTGGAGGTAGTTTGGGGCAAGATTAGGCTGCAGGGGAGAGCCATTGGGTGTAATATCAGGCCAGCAGGGAAAAAAGTTGGGGGCAACCAGGCCAGCAGGGGAGGGCAGTTGGGGGTGAGATCAGGCTGGCAGGGGAGGAAAGTTAGGGGTGATCAGGTAGGCAGAGATAGTTGGGGGCAAGATCAGGCTGGCAGGGGAGGGCAGTTAGGGGCAATCAGGAAGACAGGCAAAGGCAGTTAGGAACAATCAGGCAGGTAGGCAGAGAGGTTAGGGGCAATCAGGCAGGCAGGCAGAGGCAGTTAGGGGTGATCAGGCAGGCAGACAGACAGGTAAGCAGTTAGGAGTCAGTGGTCTCAGATTGTGAGAGGGATGTCTGACTGCCAGTTTAGGTCCAAACTCTGTTAGGTCTAAATTGGCAGTCAGACATCCCCCAAGGAGTCCCTGATTGGAGAGGGGGTGGGCTGGGCTGAGGGAACTCCCCACTCCATGCATGAATTTTGTGCATCAGACCACTAGTATGAAATGATGCTCAAAGTCACTGATCATCAGAGAAATGCAAATTAAAACAAGAATGAGGTATCATCTCACACCTGTCAGAATGGCTACTATCAACAAATCAACAAATAACAAGTGCTGGTAAGGATGTGGAGAAAAAGGAATCCTAGTACACTGCTGGTGGGAATGCAGACTGGTTCAGCCATTATAGAAAATAGTATAGAGTTTTGTAAAAAAATTAAGTATGAAGCCAACATTTGACCCAGTGACCCCACTTCTAGAAATATATCCTAAGAAACTCAAAGTATCAATCAGAAAGAACATATGCACCCCTATTTCGTAGCAGCACAATTTATAATAGCTAAGATCTGGAAACAGCCCAAGTGCCCATCAGTAGAGGAATGGGTAAAATAGCTGTGGTACATTTACACCATGGAATACTATGCAGCAGTAAAAAAGAAGGAACTCTTACCCTATGAAATAGCATGGAGGACTTGGAGATTATTACGCTAAATGAAATAAGCCAGTTAGAGAAGACAAGTATCACATGATCTCACTCATATGTGGAATTTAATGAACAAAATAAACTTTTGAACAAAATGGATCCAAATTCATAGAAGCATAGAACAGTTTCAGAATCTCAGAGGAAAGTTGGGGAAGGGTAGGTGGGTGGTAAGAAATCAACCAAAGAACTTGTATGCATATAGGTATAACCCATGGACATAGGTAATGGGGTGGTGAAGACCTGGAGGAGGGAAGGAGTGGGCTAGAAGGAGTCAAGAAGGTAAAAGGGGGACATAGGTAACACTTCCAATAATAAAAATTTTAAAAAATAGTTAAGAAGACACAAATCAGTCAACAGAATCAGAATATTAAATCACTCTATATGAAATTAATATTTTAGAATATTCTGACAGACATGAACATAAATACATTTAGAATTTTTAAATAAGTAAATGAAGAAATAATTTCGACTGAAAATGAAGAAGAAAATAAAAAAAGAAAAACAAACAAAAGCAAAAGCAAAATCAATCTATTTTTAAAAGAAAATCATTAGAAATCTTAGAAATGAAAAATATAACCATTGAAATAAAAACACAATAGATGGGCCCAGCCGGTGTGGCTCAAAGGTTGAGTGTTGACCTATGAATCAGGAGGCCACAGTTCAACTCTAGGTCAGGGCACATTCCTGGGTTTTGGTCTTGGTCCCCAGTGGTAGACATGCAGGAGGCAGCTGATCAATGATTCTCTCTCATCATTGATGTTTTTATCATTCTCTCTCCCTTTTTCTCTGAAATCAATAAAAATATTTTAATGCAATAGATGAGATAAACTCTAGACATGACACAGCAAGAATAAACCAGTATACTGAAAAATAGTGAGACTAACTCAGGTTGCTGTACAGAGAGGCAATAAAAAAATTAATGAGAATTAAAGAGACTTGGGAATAAGATTGAGAGATTCTAAGAAGTGTCTAGCAGAAGTGCCAAAATAAAACAATGAAAGGCATGACTGAGAAGAAACATTTATAAAAGTAATGCAGGTAATTTTATAGAAATGAAGAAACATGTTCTCATGTACATCAGATTCTAAACAGAAAAAAATAAAATAAATTCCACACAAAGATACGTTATAGTGAAATTTGAGTACACTAAGGGTAAAGGGACAATCCTAAAAGCCATGATAGAAAAAAAGATACATTATCTTAAGGAATTTCAATAGTTCTTATCAAAACTGTAAATGCCAGAAGAATGAGGTAATATCTTCCAAAGTGCTGAGAGAAATGAGTGTGTAGGTACTATTAATATCAAAGGAGGAAAATCTAAGACACTGCCGTGTTCAGTAGTTCTCTTGAGATTCCACAGGTGGGATTCATACCCAGACAATCTTAGCTCCACAATCCAGATTCTTAGCACTGAATCTATCCTGCATTTATAGGAATATAAGGAGAATTTACATCATAAAAGGAACAATTTCCCAAACAACAGCAATGCTAAATATTTAAAAAGAAAATAATTATGATATAGTCATACAACATATTAAAATGAATAAATTGCACCTACACTCATCCACAGGGATACCCCTCAAAATTGTAAAATATCATCAACTAGGAAAACTAGGAACATGTGTCCAGACCGCTGAATCCTTCAACTAAAGAAGAATTAGAAGATTAATAAGAGGATTTAAAAGTGAGATTACATTTTTTTTCCTGAAAAATTTCCTGCTGGAAAATTTATCTGTTACATCTTTTTTTCTTTTAATGCAGTTAGTGATTCTTACATTTATTTTTATTTTTTATATTTTTTATTGATTTCAGAGAGGAAGGGAAAGGGAGACAAAGATAGAAACATCACTGATGAGAGAGACTCTGAACAGTTGCCTCCTGCACACCTCCTACTGAGGATAGAGCCTGCAACTGGGGCATGTACCCCTGACTGGAATCTAACCCAGGACTCTTCAGTCCTCAGGCTCTATCCACTGAGCCAAACCAGCTAGGACTACCTGTTACATTTTTAAAACAATTTTGAAAATTGGATGAGAGAAAAACTACCAGAATCTCTTGTTTGAACTGAGAATTTTCAAGGCATCTGAAAGTTTGAATGTGCTAACAATCTGATCATACCTGTAGAGGTGATGTGAACAAATAAAACTCACAATCAATTCAACATCTAGATGATCTTGTTTATAAATTATCTCTTCTAACCCTTTTGGCTAGAATCACTTGATATAATTTGTAATTGATTCCCATTGATTTTTCTGTCAACTTATGAGAGAAGTGCAAGGAAAAGTGGAAATTTCGGTCCGTCTTAAGTTTATTCATAAGGAGTTATGGAAGAAAGCTAAAAATGCTTGAGAACAACCATCAGTTAAGTTGACATCTCATTGGGAGACAATTCTCAAAATCTCAAATACGATCATTTGTTTGAAATAAAAGATTTTGGTATGATATTTCCCATTGGTCTGAGAATAGACAACAGTGTCAAAAATGGTTGACATTAGTTTTCCCCCCATTGGACAAATAAATACTACTTTTGAATTTTAAAAGGGAATTTAATTGGTCTCCTTGTGTGGAGTCTGATCTCCCCAGTGTCCATATTGAACACCAGGGCTAAAATGACACATGAACTTATGACATGTTCTTCTGTCACCACACACCCCAAATAATGTCTGTCTTCTCAACTAGACTGAAAATTTGGTCATGGCAAGGATTGTCTCATTCATCTTCAGAGCTCTGGTGTTTATGCCTGACTACTAGTATATTGGAGTTCAAAAAGTGTTTGCTAAATAAAATTCAGACTTGGTCATAATGTAATACTAGAGAGTGCTTGTAGGTGGCGCCACGTTTACTTTATGAGCTGAAGAAAAACATCTGGGTTATTTGATAGAAGAAACATAAGAGCACAGAGGCTTTTAGACCACAAAAGCAACTTTACTGACTGATACTCACATGGGTACCTGGGGAAAGATACAGCTGTACACCTGTTAATAAAAAGTCCCTTTCTGTGAGTTTTTAGAGCCCAAACTTTATTCCATTGTGTGGAGGCAGTAACTCTTTCCACAGTTAATTTAAGAAAAGTAAACTTGTGCCGAGACCGGTTTGGCTCAGTGGATAGAGCGTCGGCCTGCGGACTGAAAGGTCCCGGGTTCGATTCTGGTCGGGGGCATGTACCTTGCTTGCGGGCACATCTCCAGTGTGGGGTGTGCAGGAGGCGGCTGATTGATGTCTCTTTCTCATCGATGTTTCTGACTTTCTATCCCTCTCCCTTCCTCTCTGTGAAAAATCAATAAAATATATTTAAAAAAAAAAAAGAAAAGTAAACTTGCCTTTTATAAAAAGCTGTGTCTAAATGGCCATCTAGTAAAATTACAATAAAACTATGCACAGATCTCAAATAATATGAATATGAAAATGCCATATACTTTAATGTAGGCAAAATATACATTTCTAAATTAAAGAACCTAAGTAGAGTGATTGAGAAATATTTCCAAACATCTGAAAGTTTTAAAATTTGATGTTGGTGCCAAAAAGACCTCTAGCTACACCAATATCTAAATTATCAATATTTCCTGGAAAAATAATGCTTAGGTAATTAATGAATTACTCGACTCATATGTACCCAAGGATTAAGTGTTATATGAACCAGTTTTTAAATCCCTTCCTGAAAGAGAGAATTCTAAATGTTTAAAAAATTGTGGGTGGGCTTGGTAGCCAGGCAACAGTTCAATTAACAAACATTTATTGACTGCCCCCTCTGAATCAGTCACAAGGTTAGAAATTAAGCAGCCTCTATTAAAATAGAATAAGTTTTATATTTTAGCTATAATAGTGATCATGCAACATTGAAATGTGCAGTCCTGTATGAATGTGCAGTCCTGGCTAGGCAGCTCAGTTGGTTGGAGGATCATTCCATATATCTGCAGCTGGTCAAGGCACACACCTAGCTTGTGGGTTCAAACTCCAGTTGGGGCTCATACAGGAGGCAACCAATTGATGTTTCTCTTTCTCTCTCTCTATTAAAAAAAAAAAAGAGCCAGACCTGTGTGGCTCAATGGTTGAGCATTGACCTATGAACCAGAACGTCAGATTTCAATTTCCATCAGGGCACATGCCTGGGTTGTTGGCTAGATCTCTAGAGGGGTTATGCAGGAAGCAGAACAATGATTCTCTCTCATCATTGATGTTTCTATCTTTTTCTCTCCCTTCCTCTCTAAAATAAATATATTTTTTAAATGAATGTACACATTTTTTAAGACTTTGCTACCAGTTGTTAAATTGATCTATTGAAAGATTACATCAATTAACACATCCACCAATAAAATGTAAAAATGCCTACTTTTACACAAGTTTATTATTGGGTATAAAGATTTTTTAATTATTTGCAAAAATCGTGTGCAAGTCTTATTATCTTGAGTTTTTCCCTATTTTCTATCTTATTTTATATTACATGTTAGAGTTAACATTTTTTCATATGCTTACTGATAGTCGATGTTACTCCTTTTATACATTTCCTGTTTATTTTTTAACTAGAGGCCTGGTGCATGAAATTCATGCATGGGGGATGTCTTTCAGCCCAGCCTGCTCCCTCCAATCTGGGACCCCTTGAGGGTAGTAGAACATCCCTCTTACAATCCAGGACTGCTGACTCCCAACTGCTCACCTGCCTGCCTTCCTGATTGTCCCTAACCGCTTCTGCCTGCCAGCCTAATTACCCCTTAACCAATCCCCTGGCAGTCTGTTTGCCCCTAACTGCCCTCCTCTGCAGGCCTGGGTCCCTCCCAACTGCCCTTCCCTGCAGGCCCAGTCACCCCCTCTTCTGCCAACCTGGTTACCCCTAACTGCCCTCCCTTGCAGGCTTGATCACCCCCAACTGCCCTCCCTTACAGACCTGGTCTCTCCCAACTGCCCTCCCCTGCTAGCCATCTTGTGTCCTTATTGGGGCAGGATCTTTTGACACATGGGGGCAGTCATCTTGTTTGTTGGAGTGATGGTCAATCTGCATATTACTCTTTTATTAGATAGGATAGAGGCCTGGTGCATGGGGGGGGGGGGCAGCTGGTTTGCCCTGAAGGGTGTCTTGGATCAGGGTGGGTGTTCCCTTCGGGCATGAGGTGGCCTGGACGAGGGACCTGTGGTGGTTACAGGCTGGCCATGCCCTCAGGCTAACCAAGCAGAGTCCCTGGTATCTAGGATTTATTTATCTTCTACAATTGAAACTTTGTTGCCTTAAGTGGAGGACTGGGCCCACCAGGGTGTGTGGAAAGCTTGACTTCCTTCATCGCCAGGGGCAACCCAAGCCTCCCTCCTGCTCTGTGGCCATAGCCATCTTGGTTGGGTTAATTTGAATACTCACTCTGATTGGCTGATGGGCATGGCTGGTGTAGTGAATGTATGGTCAATTTGCATATTACTCTTTTATTAGGTAGGATTAAGTTTTCTATTAATATGAAAATGTAATATAAAAAAGAATTTGTCTTTTTTTTCCTCTCCTTTTTAAAATATTTTTTGTAGTTGTTAAATATGTTTTTATTGATTTCAGAGTGAGAAAGGGAGAGGGAGAGAGAGATAGAAACATCAATGGTGAGAAAGAATCATTGATCAGCTGCCTCCTGTAAGCTCCCTACTGGGTTTTAAGCCTTCAACCTGGATATGTGCCCTAATTACGAATCAAACCATGACCTCCTGGTTCATGGGTCAATGTTCAACCACTGAACCATATTGGCTGGGCTGTCCCTTTTATTATTGATATTTTAGAATTCTTTGTATTTTGAAGGCATTAATTATTTTCTTATCTCAGATGTTAAGATTTTTTTATTTTTTCAATGTATTTTGATTTTTATATAGTCAATCTTTTTTTGTTTTTACTCATGCTTAGAAAAGAATTCTCAACTTCAACATTATATTTTCTTCTAGTTTAATATTACTTTTTTAAAATCTTTAATACTTCTGGAATTTATTTGGTACAAAGAATGAGGAAGTATCTATATTTATTTTCTTAACAAATGCTTACCAACCTAACACCTTTTTGTTAAATAGTCATCTCCCACAAAATTAATAATTAAAGTGCCACCTGCATCATAAAATAAAGTCTATTATATGTTTTGATCTATATCTGAAATCTCTTTTATCCCACTTATTTTTTTCTCTATGTTAGCCCCAAAATCATACTGTTTGATTATAACTATATAGCATATTTAAATATCTAATAGGGCAAATTTCTCTTTATTACATTCTGTTTTTATTTAGAATTTTAAAAAATAGTCTCGCCCTGGCTGGTGTGGCTCAGTTGATTGGAGTGTCATCTGGTAAACCAAAAAGTCTCGGGTTTCATTCCTGCTCAGGGCATATAACATACCTAGGTTGTGGGTTTGAGCCCCAGTCACATATAGGAGATGACTGGCCAATGTTTCTCCTCTCCCCCTCCTCTCTCTCTCTTTTTCTCTTTCCCTTCCTCTCTCTCTCTCTCTCTCTCTCTTTCTTTCTTTCTCTCTCTCTCTCTCTCTCTCTCAAATCAATAAACATTTCTTTGAGTAAGGCTTAATTAAACAAAACAAAACAAAATAATCTCATACATTTATGTATCTGGATGAACTTTAGAAACATCAGTTATGTTCCAAAGAAAGCATCCCACTGGATTTTTGAGTATCATTATATGTACATATTAACTAGGGAAAAAAATAGCAGCTTTACAACATTGAGTCTTCTAATCCATAAAATTTATTCAAGCCTTCTTTTAAGTCTTTTGACATACAATAGTTTGAGTTTTTTTCATATAGGTCCTACATATTTCTTATAAAATTTATCCTTTGATTATTTTGTAATTATATATTGAATCATTTTATTGCATTATGATCATTTATTGTTGGTAATGACACTTTGGGTATAAGCTTTTTTTCCTGTATTTTCAAATTGCGTCTTTAGGATAGACCTCAAGAAATGTGATAACTTGGTATAAGACTATTGAGACGTTGAAGGACTCTTTAAAATTTTTATTAAATTTATTGGGGCGGCATTGGATAATAAACATTTTATAGATTTCAAGTATATAATTCTATAATATATGTTGTGTTGTGTGAAGTCCTTCCATCACCGTTTATCCCCCCTTAACCTTCTTCTGCCTGCCCCAATGCCTTTTTCCTCTGATAATCACCATACTGCTGTCTGTGTCTATGAGTTGTGGGATTTTTGCTTAATCCCTTCACCTACTTCACCTAGCCCTCCAACATCCCTCCTCTCTGACAGCTATCAGTCTATTTTCTGTATCTATGAGTCTGTTTCTACTTTGTTTGTTACTTTATTTTGTTCACATGTAAGTGAAATCATATGGTATTTGTCTTTCTCTGACTGCTTATTTCATTGAACATATTATTGTCCAGGTTGCAAAAGATAAGATTTTCTTCTTTTTATGGCCAAGTAGTATTCCATTATATAAATGTACAACTTTTTTATCCACTCTGCATTGAAAGACTCTTACCAAATTGCTGTAAAATTTTCAAATCACAATTAAAATATTTAATAGTATTTGTTTCATACTATTCTGAACTATGCAGTGTCATTTTTGTAAGTCAATAATTAATTTGAGGGAAATGGTATATCATTGTTCTTTAATTTTTACTTTTTACTCCTTATGAAGATGAAGTTTTCCCATAAGTTTCAACTATTTTTCAGTCTGCATAAAAACATCATCATAGATATGCATTGTATTTGTAGAACTCAAATGCCATCAGCTGATCCAGAGATTATCCAGTCCAGTGATAAACTAGATGGAGACATATTTGATGAAAGAAATAATTGGGAGTACTATTAGCATTTAGTGGGTGGGTAACAGAAATGCTAGATATCTCACAATTTGTGGAACAGTCCTGGATAATAATAACAAATGTCATACAGAACATTTTTGTGAGTGAAGATGTATTTATAATTATCTATCATAATCCAATTTTGTTGTGTACACACACATTATTTTGATATACAATGAAATTTCTAGTCATGCAATTATGATATAAATCAAAATAGAATTTTACTTAGATTTGTTTGGTTATTAACAAGAATTGTTCAAAAATTTAGTTTGAAAATTATGCTACTGATAACAGCATTTATATCATTGACCTTATATGTCAATACAGCAAGTCATTCTCAGACTGTTTTTGTTGCTGTCCTATCCACAATGAATCTAAGAATAGTGAAGGAATCTGACTAAGTAATAGAATCTTTCGAAGCAACAAAACCAGACTGAGAATGACTTGCTGTATTAACACATTGATAAAAATAAATTTTTTAATTAAATAAAAATAATAGAATCTTCTATGCAGTCATGCTCAAACATTTACATGTAAAATTACATGTCAGTTTGTAACAGTGTTTGCTTTTTATTTATCTATACATTAAACTTAAGATAACATATTTTAATGTGATCATTATTATTGTTGAAATATAGTTAGATTATATTGTCTATAAATTTAATATAAAGAGAGTAAATAGGAAATTGTAAAACATTGGCATAAAAACAGGGTCTTGACATGTTAAACTATTAATACCATATTACCAAATTTATACCAAGAAATAAAAAATTGGTCAATATTAGAAGAGTTTAATATAATTTACAATACTAATATAACTAAGAAGAAAAATCACATAATTACCTAGATAAATGCTGAAAAGACTTTTATAAAATTTAATACTCATCTCTAAAAATTGAGAAAGTAGAAATGAATAATACTTCTTTGACATGCTATATTAACCATATCATGTTATTTTCTGTATTTTGGTGTTTTGACACTGAGGCTTCCCTGGTACTGAAAGGACTACTTCTGTTTGAGTGAGTTACTAGTAATTCCTTGACATAGTAAAAAGTTACTGGTAAGGCCATCTCTTTATGGGGCTCTCAAATTCAGGCCACTATCTCCCTGCTGAAATCACCCCAGAGCCAATTAAGAGACAACTAGGGACTGCCCCTCAGCTCAAGTGCCTGATGAAATTATTCAAGCTAGCCACCCTAAGCCCACATACCTTGCCTCACTTCTTCCTCCTGACCACATTTTCTCCTTGCTCCCTCTGCCTCCTGACTGACCCAGGTGCTTCCCCACGTGGCCCCACAGTGCAGCATGTCCCTTCCTTTTGGTACCTGTGAGTAGAACAAGCTATCTTTTTAATGGAAGTCATCTCCTATAAGTAAAACCTGCATTTTAGAACACATAGCAACATACATAAAATTCAATCCTTTTTTGATAAGGTTACATTCCCATTAAAGTCAGAAACAAGGCAAGATCTCCATTATCTCTACAACTATTTAACATTGTTCTGGTGGTGCTAGCCAGAATAAATTGATTAAAGAAAACAAAGTCATATGAAAACAAAAATAAAAATAGGTCTACTAGCAGGTGACAAAATAGCATACCTGGAAAATACTAGATAATCAATAATAAAGCAATCCCACAATAAAAGAATTCCATAAAATAGTAGGATATAAAATTAACATGCAAAAATCAATAGCGTTGACTTCCTGTTTCTGGTTCGACATGTAAAGAGATTGGAATTCATCACTCATAAGGAGAATAAAAGCTGAACAAACTGAAAACCAACACTCTATTTCGACCCATCAAAGAATTGAGGTCATGGGGCAAATTGACACCCTGAAAACTTGAAAGACAGACAGGCAGATAAAGAAAATTATAACTTACAGGGAGCAAAAGTGCCTGGAGCCTGGTAAAAATACCTGAAGGGTAAATGACTCATTTCTAGAGCCTGAGGATGGGCTAGCCTGAAAGATAAAAACTCCTAAAAGGCCAGTCTTAGAGGTACCTTACTCTTTCCTGAGTTCTACATCCAAGAGTCCCAACTGGTCTTGAGAGGAAAGGGGAAACTGCTTTGAAATAAGCCCAGAGTATTCTGTTCTCCTTAATAATGGCCTGCCCTCAACACAAGATGTTTTACCAGAGCCTAACTCACTTGGTTTCACCAGAACCTAACAGACCTGGGAGAAGGAAAATATCCAACTAAGCTCCCTCTAGTTCTCCTCATTTAACAGGGATGGGGGGTGACTGAAAAATACTTGTGAATGTCACAATCCAAAGATCACTAAAAGCCTGAAACCTAATCATAGGACTCTATAGTGTTATATAGTGTTCACTCCTCCCATCCCATACCACCACATCAATAGAGCTCCTGGATATTAAAGCTGAAAGAACAGCAAACCTCAGACTCTATTTAAGAAGGAGTCTCTATGGGGAACCCAAAAGCAGCAGGGAATGCAAAAACAAGGACATTAGAAGCAATTTTAGCCTTGGAAACCACAGCTACAGCAAAGAGTAAATCCCGCTTGCCTCCTCACTTTAATTAAAGACTTATTTAACTCTACCTCTATTTCTTTTACCCAATACCTCATGTCTATCTTTCAATCAAAAATTACAAGCCATGCTAAAAGGCAAAAAAATAGAGTCTGAAAAGACAAAGCAAGCCTCAGAACTAGACATACTAGTCTATATCATGGATTTTTAGAATGATCAGACCAGGAATTTAAACTAACAATGATTAATACAGGGTGAGGCAAAAGTAGGTTTACAGTTGTGAGTACACAAAACAGAGAGTACATTCTTGTATTATTATTTATTAGTTACTTGAGGCCTGATGCACAGATTCATGCACCAGTTGTGTCCCTCGGCCTGGCCTGCAGGGATTAGGCCAAAACCAGCTCTCCAACATCTTGAACTGCAGCTGCCAAGTCACCACAGCTCGGCAGCCTCCGGTGGTCAGTACACATCATAGCTACTGGCTGGTAGGCTGGTAGCTTAGACTTTTATATATATAGATTATATTATTTCCTACTTTTGCCCCACCCTGTATAGTAAGAGTTCTAAAGGGAAAAGCAGGCAACATGAACGAACAGATCGATGATTTAAACAGTGAGATGGAACTTTAAGAAAGAATGGAAAGAAAATGCTAGAAATCAAATACACCATAACAAATGACCAATGCCCTAGATAAAAAGGAATGAGGAAGATATTTATAAACCCATATTGAGTGATTTCCAGGATATACAGTATTATTAAGTTTTTTAAAAAGCAAGAGAACATAGATAATGTGCTATCTTTCCTGTATAGAAAGAAGGGAAAATTAGAAAATACACATATATCTGTTTATCATTATAAAAAAAAAAAAAAAAAAAGAAACACAGAACCAGAAGACAATGAAGTTGGTGACCAAGAGGGAGAGGAGAATGGAATGGAAGGGATACAAGAGAGGATAACAATTTTCTGAATATAATTTTTGGCATGGATTTGACTTTTAAGAGCATATTAGTATTCTACATATTCAAAAATAAAATTAAATCAATAAAAATTCCTCTTTTGAGGGAAATAAAAAAGGTAAAAGTGAAGGCAACATATAAAATGAACCTAATCATATGTCAAATGAATAACATAACAATCAGGGTCAGGATTTGGGGTGAGGGTGGGATTGAACTAACACAAGTAACCAGTATTTAAAATTGTATTAAATGTCCATAACATAAAACACATCAACCTGTGTGTGATAGAGTTGGGAATGGAGAAGAAGATGAAAAATTATAAACAAATCCTTAACTCTTTTTAGCAGTTTATTTAGTCCTATGGGCAAAATAAAATAAAATCTGAAACTATTTGAGCTATATTATAGGATTAAACAAATGAGCAAAAATGTTGATGTTGGGAGCTAGTTCTCATTGTAGAAGTTCATAAAATATGGGATGTGGGAAGATAAGAAATAACTCTGTGGGGATTGGAGATACCGGTGTAAACTCTTTTTCTAAAATGTGTATATGAATGATTATGGCTCAAGAATATATGTATATATTGTACATATACATATATACATACATATATATATGTACATATATATATTCAGATAATCATGTGTATATCTCCCAGGATTGTCTGACGAAATAGATAAGAAGCAAAGATAACCCAGTAGTAATGAGCACCCTGGAGCCAAAAACTTAATCTCTAACACCATTCCCCACTAGAAGGAAATAGAACATCTTGGAAAAATGGCTAATTCCAGGGCTTCACAGGATATATTTAAAATAAACATGGAATGTCATGTTATACAATAAAGTAAGAGAATACTTCTTTAAATATTATAAATGCATGTCATGGAAAGCAGAATAAAAGGGCTCTCAGTGGCCAAATATGGTGCAATTTTTGAGCACCAAATCATTAGTATAGCAATTAATCATAAGCCATTCAAAAATAGGAATGCATGAACCTATTATAATAATAAATACATAAATGAATCAGAAAAAGGAATCACTTTTATTATAGCAGTGCTTAAATAAAAAACATGTTTCTCACAGTTTTGGAGGCTGAAAGTCCAAGATCAAGGTGCCAACAGCTTCAGTTTCTGGTGAGGGCTCTCTTCCTGGCTTGCAGAAGGTCACCTTCTTGCTGTGTTCTCACATGGCAGAGAGAGGCTCTGGTCTTTTCCTCTTCTTATAAGGACACTAATTCCATCATAGGGGCTCTCCCGTCTAAATCTAATTACCTCCCATTGCACCATTGGACCAATAATGAGTATTCTAATGGTTGACTCTAGTTCTACTTTCTAGTTCACCTATACATCTTTCTTCTATTCCATGTCATTTCTTCAAGTCATTGAGAAATTAAGATTTTTTCTGCCTTTACCTGCAGTCTATATCTTGGTTCTCTGTACAAATTATTGTTCTTGAGGCCACCTGAGCCTGCACTTGGTGATTTCCCTGTTTTCTCCCCACAGAATTTCCTGAACCCCATTACCCTTTTCCTGGTCATGCCTTCCTCTAGTCAGCCCTTGCTTTCAGCTTCTCAACTGTTTATGTTCCCTGAATCCATACTTGTCATGCAAGTGTCCTATTTTTTAATCATTAATCCTCTCCCAAAAAGAGTCAGCTCTAAGAAAACCAGGCTAATGCCCCATTTGTACTCCCTTAGGAGAATATGCTTACTTACATTTCCAGGCTACATTGTTCTAGTGCAGTGGTCAGCAAACTGTGGCTTGCGAGCCTCAGTTTGCCGTTCTGTTGACTAATAAATAAGTGGCACCGTGACAAGAAAATAAAACATGCTTCTACAAAAATTACGAGTTGGAGGGTTCTATTTCATTGGGGAAGCTCGGGAAAAAAAAAGAAGCATTTGAGCTTGTTCTTCTAAATATGTTTTTATTGATTTTTAGAGAGAGAGGAGAGAGGTCAGCTGCCTCCCACACACCCCCTAACTGGGGATCAAATCCACAACTTGACTGGGAATTGAACCAGTGACCTTTTGGTGCACAGGATGATGCTCCAACCAACTGAGCCATACCAGTTGAGTTTATTCTTAAGGAATAGGTTAAATCTTGATATGTAGAAATGGACAATAGAACATTCAGATGGATAGAACAAAAGGGAAGCGGTCAAAAACTGTACAGATTGACAAAAGTATATTCAGAGCAGAGTAGTATGACTAAAAAGGTCAGCTTGGGCTATTCAGTAGAGTACCTTAAATGCCAATGGAATAGCCAACTAGTATTAACCAGGTGAACATGGAAAACGTTATACTATAGCTCATCCTGGAAACATCAGTTGGGAGTCACCTACAAAAAAGCAGTACAAGCTTTCAAATGTCTAATCCACTTATTATAATGGCAGCTGATATATTAGGAACATTTATTAAGGTCAGGCATTATGCTAATACTAGAGGCCGAGTGCATGGATTGATGCACAGATTGGGGTCCCTCAGTCTAGACTACACCCTTTCGCAATCCAGGACCACTCAGGAGGTGTAGCAGTGTGCCAAGTGGCTGGCAGCCCAGGGAATAGCCCAAGCCAGGCTCGGTGCTCTCAACTGCTTCCTCCTTAGCTTCTTAAGGCTGTGGGAGAGGCTCCCACCACTGCTGCTGCACTTGCCAGCTGTGAGCCCAGCTTCTGGCTGAGCAGCGCGCCCCTTATGAGAACATACTGACCACCAAGAAGCAGCTCCTGCATTAAGCATCTGCCCCCAGGTGGTCAGTGTGCATCATAGCGACCAGTCATTCCGGTCATTCCATCATAACGGTCACTTAGGCACACACACACACACACACACACACACACACACACTAGAGGCCCAGTGCATGAAATTCATGCATGGGGGGAGGGTTGTCCCTCAGCCCAGCCTGCACCTTCTCCAATCTCAGATCCCTTGAGGGATGTCTGACTGCCTGTTTAGGCCCAATCCTGGCTTCCAACCACTTCCTGCCTGCCTGCCTGATTGCCCCTAAACACTTCTGCCTGCCAGCCTGATCACCCCCTTACCACTCCCCTGCCAGCCTGATTGAGGCCTAACTGCTCCCCTGACAGCCCAATTGCCCCTAACTGCCTTCTCCCACTGACCTGGTCACCCCTAACTGCCCTCTCGTGCCAGAATGGTTACCCCTAACTGTTCTCCCTTGCAGGCCTGGTCTCCCCCAGCTGCCCTCTCCTGCAGGTCTCATTGCTCCCAACTGCTCTCCCCTGCAGGCCTGGGTTCTCCCCAACTGTCTTCCTCTGCAGGCATGGTTGCCCCCAACTTCCCTCCTCTGCTGGCCTGGTCACCCCTAACTGCCCTCCTCTGCAGGACTGATTACCTCCAACTGCCCTCCCTTGCAGCCTTGGTCTTTCCCAAATGCCAACTCCGGCTGGCCTGATTGCCCACAACTGCCCTCCCCTACCGGCCATCTTGTGGCAGCCATCTTGTGTCCACATGGGTGTGACCATCTTTGATCACATGGGGGTGGCCATCTTGTGTGTTGGAGTGATGGTCAATTTGCATAGTACCTCTTTATTATATAGGATAGATATAGTAATTATACAGTTTTATTTCATCCTTAGAGAAGCCCTATAAGATAGGCAAAGATTCAGAGCTGCTCACTCACATAAGTCATGAGAAAAAGGTTCCAGAAAGAACTCTTTCAAGAAGGAAGAGAAGGAGGGGTGAGGAGAAGGAGAAAAATAAAAATTGATAAAGGGAAGAAACAGAAAGAGAGCCAATGGTAGGCAAAGAACTTTTCAATATATATGGTTAGTCTAAATGGATAATGATTAACTGGGAATATGTACTATGAACACTAAAGATCCTTGAAATATGAGACATATGGCAAGGCAAAGCCCAATAATAGCCTTAAATACTATTAATTTGAGTAATATCCAGGAATTGGGAATCAAATGGGCATATTAAAAAAATAATAACAATAAAATTTTTGTTTTGCGGAGTATGAGGAGAGCATGGGAGGTAGGGGATATTTGTTGAAGTAATAATGGCTATTTGTTGTCTTTCTGTTATTGGTTTCTAGTTTGGTTCCATTATACCCAAATAATTTTTTACAAATATGCAAAAGCAATTTAATGAAGAAAGAATGGTCTTTTCAATGAAAGATGATGGAGCAATAGCACATCCATAAGTTTTAAAAAATCTAAACTTTATACCTTGAATAAAACTTAATCCAAAATGCATCATGATCTTAAATATAACATTATAAAACTTTCAGAAAACATACATTGGAGATATACTCTGTATGATTTTAATTCCATTCCATTTGTGGAGATTTATTTAATGAACCAGGATAGGCTCTATTTTGGTGACTATCCCAGGGAACTTGAACAAAATTGTATATTCTGCTGATGTTGGGTAAATTGTTTGATATATGTTTGTTAGATTTCATTCGTTTATTGTGTTGTTCATATCTTTTATATTTTGCTGGTTTTTTATCTAATAGCTCTAACAGCTGCAAAAAGTAGGATGTACTATATATCCCCAAATATAATTATGGATTTGTCTATTGCTTCACAAATTTTGAGGTTCTATTGTTTGCTCAGTAGATATTTATATTGTTATGTCTTCATGGTGAATTGAGTTTTTTATTATATCTGTCTTTATCTCTAGTAAGTGTCTTGACTATGAAGTCTGCCTTATCTAATATTGATAGAATCACCCTCTATTATTAATGAGGGCATAGTCAATCTTCTTCCTTTAGTTTTGACCTACCGTGGCTGCTAAATATGAAGTGAGTGTCTCGTAAACGGCATATAGTTATGTGATTTTTTTTAATCCACTCTGCCAATCTATACCTTTTAATTGTTGTATTTTGACAGTTTACACTTAAGGTAATTATTAATATTAGCACTTAAGTCTGCCATTTTATTATTTATTTTCTGTTTGTTCTCTCTTTTATTGACTTCCTATGTGTTACTTCAACATTTTTTATGATTCTATCTTGACTTACTTATCATGTTTGGAGTGTTTCTTCTTGTATGCATATCATAACATACATATGTGATTTATCATCATCCACTGCCATCAATATTTTACCATTTTGTGAAAGGTGAGGAAACAACTCTTTCATTTAAGTGTCTTTACCTTCCCCACTTTTAAATATATCTTTATTTTTTATTAAGTTGATTGGGGTGACACTGGTCAACATGAATATATAAGTTTCATGTGTGGATTTATATGTTACAAAATCTGTTAAATATTAGTCTTAAGTACCAGGTGTTGTTATATTTTTGTTTCAATTATCAAATATGATTTATAAACCTCATAAGAAAATTAGTCTTGAGTATGTTCCCATGTTCTGCTCTTTCTGTTGTCCTTCCTTCTTAATAATCTAAGAGTCCTTTTTTTATAATTTTATTTCTAGTTAAAGAATTTCCTTAGCTGTTCTTTTATGGTCAGTACACTAGCAACAAGTTTTGTGTTTGTGTATTTTTAGTTTTTCTTCATCTGCACATGTCTTTATTCCGCTTCATTCCTACAGGATAGTTTCATCATATAGTGTATTCACAATTAATAGCTCTTTCATTTCAGCACTTGAAAAATTTGTGCCGATTCCTTCTGGCCTCCATAGTTTCAGATGAGAACTCTGTTGTCATTCAAATAGGCATCTTTTCTCTCTGACTGCTTTCAAGATATTTATCTTCAGTTTTCATAAGTGTGAATATGATGTGTCTTAGTATAGACTTCTTTAGATTTATCCTATTTGAGTTTTATTCAGCTTCTTGAATCTGTAGGTTTATGGCTTTACCAAATTTGGAACATTTCCAGCCTTTATTTCTTTAAACACTTTTTGAATCCTTTTTTTTTTTTTTTTTTTTACTCCTTTCTTTCTGGGATTCTGGTAATGCGAATGTTGGATCTTTTATTATTATCCCACAAGTCCCTGAGGTTCTGTGCTTGTTTTCAGTCTCTTATCTTTTTTCAGATTGTGTAAATTCTACTTCCTTATCCTCAAGTTTATTGATTCCATCCTCTGTCATTAATACTCCACTATTGCACTACACCAATAAGATTATTATTTTAATTATTTTGTTTTTCAGCTTTTAATTTCTATTTGGTTATATTTTTATTACTTCTTTGCTGAGATTTTTTTAATTTTAGTTTTCATTTGTTTCAAGATAATTTGTAATTCTATTGAATATTGTCATGAAGACTGCTTTTAAAAACCTGCCAACTAATTCCAGTATCTGTTTCATCATGGTACTGGTGCCAATTGGTTGTCTTTTCTTGTTCAAGTTGTGATTTTCCTGGTTCTTGGTATGATTGGTGATTTTTATTATAAGCTTGACATTAGTATGTTAAAAGTCTCTGAATCCTATTTAAATCTTTCATTTTAGAAGCAATCACCCTGTTTAGATTTAGCACACAGGTTCTGCCTAATTTTGTGAGCTCTGGTTCCAATGATAAATTAACTTTTAGAGCCCTTGAGATGTTATTTTGGTCTGCTTGATTTATCTTGTGCAAGTGGAGTTTCTACTTGTCACTGCATATGCTACCTAATAGGGCAGAAGAGCTTTTGTAGGCCAGGCCACCTGGCATCTCTAAGTGGGGGAGGGAAGTCTCAGCTACATGAGAACAATAATTTGTTGTCAAATGAAAAGTGTCATCCTGCCTCCTGGTATGTCTCAGTGGGGTTGTGGGACCTCTGGCCTGACAGGGAAGGAGAGCACATGCCCTGACCAATCATTGTCAATGGGTTTTCTGATTTATCCCACTTGTTGATGCTATTGAGCTCAGCTGGTATTGTTGGTGAGTCTCTTTTTTGATTCAGGAGAGGAATGAGTCTCCCTTGGCTGCCTTCTCTTGCTAGATTATTGGTCAGGAAACACTAAGCTCGTGTCATTAGTTTCTGTTGGTTGGGTGGTTGTTTCTCTTGTCCTGGGGACCCCAACAAGTGCACCTTATTTGCATCTTTCAGAGCCATTGTTGATATCTTTATGTTATTTCCAGAATTCAGAGTTGTACTTAAGAGGTAGAGAAATAAGTGTACATCATCTTCTCTAAACTTCTAGTCTAATCTCCTTTTAGTGATTCTAATTGACTAAATCTCATTGCCAGTGAGCAAGTGAAAGAGCATGTCAATGCAATGCACACAGACTGCCAGCCTAGAGCACTGGACAGAATGGAGAAAGGTAAAAAGTGACAGAAGAGGCAAACAAAAAACATTTGACAACCATTTTTTTTTGTGAAGAAAAAAATCAAAATACTCTTAAATCTACAAAGACTAAGTATTTACCTTCCCCATACTATCATTAAAAGAATATCATCAGAGGAAGAAAAGTAATCTCACAGGGAAGGATGGAAACTCAAGAAAGTGAGCCTAGAAATGAATAAAATATGTTGGTATATTCAATTAAACATTTATTACCTACTGAAAGACCCAAATCTTGGATTTAGAAATGATACTAAATCCTTAGATAACAATAACACAAGTGGTTTAATGAATGGTTAATACTGTCCCTGTCTTGTTGAGAGGAAGACAGCAGTCTTAGCTAACTTTAAACTTGCCACTTTTCTGTTGGAAAATTTACAATCATAATGAATATTTAAATTTTAAGGGAATTACTAAAAAAGAATAGTTATTTAAACTATAGTTTTCAATCATGTATAGAAGGGAAATGGAAGATATAGCATTTTGTAATCATTTTTTAAAAGGCAGAAAAAAGAAGAGGGAAAAGAAACAAGATCAGAAAAATATGGTAAAGGGAAAACACAAAATAGATTGCTTGCACTATTTGAAGATACACAGAACACACAGAGCCATGAACAAATCATTTAATTTAGCACAAGGCATATTATGTATAGCCTGCTTTGTGCTCAAGGGCTTTAAAAGAGTAAGGCATCTCTGCTTTCTCATGAAAATTGATAATTAACCAGCTCTGTGAAGGATGTATTGATGTGGGTTAGGGAGTGGGGGGAAAAAATCAATCCCTGGAAAAACTGTTTCCTGCTTCTCTTTCCTGTCCCCAGCCAGCCTCCCTACCCAACTAAAACCTGGACCTTCAAACTCCAATCCATTCCTTCACTGGTTTTGCCTTCCTTTCAGGCTTCTGATCCTCACACCTATTCTACTTCAGATAAAAATAAATGTGTGGGGAAAGTAAGCAAATCTATATTTTCACGATAATTTTCCAAAACAATGAAACAACCAATAGCAGTTGCTGTGTCTAATTCATCTTTAAATCCCCAGTACTCGGCACAAAAGCAACTGATAACAAAAGTTATGAATATAAGAAAGAAGGTAAAAAGGAGAATGGGAGGGTACAAGGGATAGAGCCAGGGAGAACCAGTAAACATTTACTGGGCATTTGCTATTTGCTAAACATTGAGGAAATAGAATTGCAAACTCATGGCTTTTACATTTATGGGATCCATATCTGATGGTGTTAAAGGACCTCAGCTCCATTCACTAGCAGCTAATAGATTTCAAAAGTACTGAGTCATTGTAAGCATACGCTCCTCCTGCTGGTCCTCACTACCCCTTCCCAGCCCCATCTCTCAAAGAATGCTGTGGACTGATGATTGCCTCATCCCTGTGTCTTAGTATATTCAGGCCACTCTAACAAAATACCACAGACTAGGTGGTTCATAAATAACAGACACCTATTTTTCATAGTTCTGGGTGCTAGAAAGTCAAAGGTCTAGGCATGGGCAGCTTCCGTGTCTGGTGAGAGCTGGCTTCCTGGTTCATAGGCAGCTGTCTTCTTGCTATGTCCTTACATGGTATAAGAGCCAAGGAAGCTCTCTGAGATCTCTTTCATTGAGGTATTAATTCCATCATGAGGCCTCCACCATGACATAAGCACTCCCTAAAAGTCTTACCTCCAGATACCCTCACACTGATGGTTAGGTTTTCAACATGGTCCTTTTTAATCTTTTCTTGGGTCTCACTAAATTTATCCATCTTTTCTAGGAAATTCTTGAAAAACCTTATAATCATGGTTTTGAACTCTATATCCAGTTGTTTGTTTTCCTCCATTTCTTTCGTTTGTGGTCTGTTCCTTTGTTTCTGCATTTTCACTGTGCTAGAAGAACTTCTGTACTGGAATCAGTCTTATGATGCAAGCTTGAAAAACTGCAAAGCAGAGACAGCCTTGGCATCCAGTCAGCTCCACTCTATGCAGCCCCTGGGTCTCAAGTGTCTCTCTGTAATTGTAATCACTGTAGCCTTTTCTGTGTGCACATGTGGGTGCCTCCAGACCTCTGCCTTTCCAGTTCCCTTGTGCTCCAGGACCCGTATGAGTCTGGGTCCTCAGAGTCTCACCCGAAACTGGGGTTCAGTGGAGTTAGAAGTGGCACAGTTGGGAGGCTCTGTCTCCTGCCCACCCAAGAGAGCCAGTGGCACAATCAGTAGTCCATCCTTTCTGCATAAAATTACAGTGTACAGGTTAGGGAGAGATTCGGTAGATAAGAGATCAACTGAAGGACTTGTATGCATGCATATAAGCATAACCAATGGATGCAAGACACTGGAGGGTTAGGGCATGCATAAGAGGGGGCGGGCAATGGGAAGATATGTACATATGCAATACATTTATGAAAAAAAACAACAACTAAAAATGGAACTCCCATTTGACCCAGTAATACCACTTCTAGGAATATATCCCAAGAAGCTAGAAATATCAGTCAGAAAAGACATATGTATCCCTATGTTCATAGCAGCACAATTTACTATTGCTAAGATTTGGAAACAGTCTTAGTGCCCATCAGCGATGAGTGGATTAAAAAACTCTGGTACATCTACACAATGGAATACTATACTGTGCTAAAAAAGAAGGAATTCCTACCATTTGCAACAACATGGATGGAACTGGAGAGCATGATGCTAAGTGAAATAAGCCAGTCAGAGAAAGATAAGTAACACATGATCTCACTCATTTGTGGAATATAATGAACAACATAAATTGATGAACAAAAATAGTTTAAGAGACAGAGAAACATCAATCAGTTCATCAAACCTCCGAGGGAAGTTAGAGGAGGCTGGGGGTAAAGAGGAGCGATTAACCAAAGGACTTGTATGTATGCATATGGTTCTAACCAATGGACACAGACAACAGGGGGTTGAAGGCATGAGTGTGGGGGGGGGATGCGAGGGGGCAATGGAGTAATAAGGACACATATATAACACCTTAATCAATAAAGAAATTTTTAAAAAATGCCTGGAGTAGAAACCAAGATGGCAGCATAGGTGAACACCTAAACTGCTGCCTCGCACAATAATTTCAAATCTACAACGAAAAGACAGAACGGACATCATCCAGAACTACAGGAAAGCTGGCTAAGTGGAAATTCTACAACTAGAAGAAACAAGAGGGGATAACGAAGACTCAGAGGAGCTGCAAAAAGCTGAGGTACAGAGACACATGCATGGAGAGGACGGGAAGCAAAGGGCCTGGCTGGCTTCCTCTAGTAGGAGGGAGAAGAAAATTCCCTACTGCACTGAACCCCACTTCCAATGGCACTGAACCAGAGTTCTGGGTGAGACTCATCCAGGGGAGTCTGGACTGTTGTGCAAAGTGAGAAGTGCAGGGAAAATTAGGGGAGCCGCGACAGAGGTCTGGAAGTGTGCACAAAAGTGCGTACAGAAAGAACTGACTGCTGATTGTGCTGCTGGCTTTCTCTAGCGGGAGGAAGACAGAACCTCACAACTGTGATGAACTTCACTTCCTACTGCACTGAACCCAGTTTCAGGTGAGACCCTGGAGACCTAGACTTATATGAGTCACTGAAATGCACAAACTCAGAGGAGCTGGAAAGGCAGAGGTCTGGAGGTGTGCGCTTGTGCATGCTCACAGAGAGGGCTGCAGTGATTACCAAGGGACACTGAGACACAGGGGCCGCAGAGGTCAGGGCTGAAGGGAAGCCAAGGCTGTCTGCTCAGCCCTGAGACTCTACCCGATCCAAGCCTAGCACAGAGGCTTTTGTGATTTTGCAAGTCTTAAGTGTGAGTCCAGCACAGAAGTTCTGGCATTGACACAACTGATCTTCACAACCAACTGGCTTGGATGTCAATTCCCCCCAGTGATACCAACAACAATCAAGACTTAACTACAACAAGGCTGTAGATACTGTCCACAAAGGGGTGCACCAAGAGTGTCCACCTCAGGTTAACTGGGGAGGCGAAGCTAACAGCATATCAGACAACTAGAACACAAAGCTATTCTACCAACTCAGAGAAGCAGCAAAAATGCGGAGGCAAAGGAACAGATTACAAATGAAAGAAATGGAAGAAAACCAACTGAATATAGTGTTTGAAACCACAGTTATAAGGTTTTTCAAGAATTTCCTAGAAAAGATGGACAAATTTAGCGAGACCCAAGAGGAGATGAAAAAGGACCACCTAGAAATTAAACATACACTGACTGAAATAAAAAATATTGCATAGAGACCTAACAGCAGACTAGAGGAAGGGAAGAATCAAGTCAAAGATTGGAAATACAAAGAAGCAGAAAACACTCAATTGGAAAAAAAGAATACAAAAATGTGAAGTTAGTATAAGGAGCCTCTGGGACAACTTCAAGTGTACCAACATCTGAATCATGGGGGTGCCAGAAGAAGAGAGAGAGAAAGATACTGAAAACCTATTTGAAGAAATAATGACTGAAAAATTCCCCCACCTGGTGAAAGAAATAGACTTACAAGTCCAGGAAGCACACAGAACCCCAAATAAAAGGAATCCAAAGAAGACCACACCAAGACACATTATAATTAAAATGCCAAGAGCAAAAGACAAAGAGAGAATATTAAAAGCAGCAAAAGAAAAACAGTTAATTACCTATAAGGGAGCACCCATATGACTGTCAGCTAACTTCTCAACAGAAACTATGCAGGTCAGACAAGAACGGAAAGAACTATTCAAAGTGATGAATAGCAAGAACCTACAACCAAGATTACTCTACCCAGCAAAGCTATCATTCAGAATTAAAGGTCAGTTAGAGAGCTTCACAGAGAAGTACAAACTAAAGGAGTTCATCACCACCAAACCAGTATTATATGAAATGCTGAAAGGTACACTTTAAGAAGAGGAGGAAGAAGAAAAAGATAAAGATAAAAATTATGGGACGAGAATCCAAGATGGCGGCATAGGTAAATGCCTACACTGCTGCCTCGCACAACAATTTCAAAACTACAACTAAAAGACAGAACGGACATCATGCAGAACCACAGGAAAGCTGGCCGAGTATAAGTTCTACAACTAGAAGGAAAGAGCGGGGCTCACAGAAACCCAGAGGATCTGCAAAAAGCTGAGGAACAGAGATGCGCGCTCTGAGAGAGCGGGTGCCCGAGTACCTGAGTGGCTTTCTCTGGCGGGAGGAAAATGGAGACTCCCAACGGCATTGAACCCCTTATCGTACGACACTAAACCCCAGATCCAGCAGAAACTCATATGGGGAAAGATTGGACTGTGAAAAGGGAGAAGTGCACGGAAATTTAGGGGAGTCGCAAAAGATAGGAGGTCTGGTCGTGCACGCGCATGGCGCTGCGCGGAGGACAGATTGCTGATTGTGCCACTGGCTTTCGCGAGTGGGTGGGAGACAGACCCTTCCAACTGTGCCATTTCTGAGTCCACTGGGCCCCTGTTTCAGGCGAAACCCTGGAGATCTAGACTCATGTGGTCCTGGTGCACAGGGGAGCTGGAAAGGCAGTGGTCTAGAGGCACTGCGGGCGCGCACATACAAAGACCGCTCCAGCGATTACCCAGTTACGTGAGACTCAGGGTCCATGGAGGGCGGGGCAGACTGGAAGGCAAGGTGATCCCTTAAGCCCTGAGACTCCACCCATCCCAAGCTCAACAGAGGCTTCTGCAGTTTTGCAAGTACAGAAGTTTCCCCGACATAGTGAAAATGCCAAGACAAGGGAAGGGATCACAAGCAAAAGAACTGGAGGGAAAAAAACGACTGGATATAGAGTTCAAAACCACACTCATAAGGTTTTGCAAGAATATGCTAGAAAAGATGGATAAGTTTATCAAGTCCCAAGAAAAGATGCAAAAAGAGCAACTAGAGATGCTAGAGATGATGCATAAATTTAGCGAGTCCCAAGAGGAGATGAAAAAGGACCAACTAGAGACACTGACTGAAATAAAAAATATTATACAGAGTCCTAACAGCAGACTAGAGAAAGGCAAGAATCAAGTCAAAAATTTGAAATATAAAGAAACAGAAAACACTCAACTGGAAAATCAAGAAGAGAAAAGAATCCAAAAATGTGAGTATAATGTAAGAAGACTCTGGGACAGCTTCAAGCGTACCAACATCAGAATTGTGGGGGTGCTAGAGGAAGAGAGAGAACAAGATACTGAAAACCTATTTAAAGAAATAATGAATGAAAACTTCCCACATTTGGTAAAAGAAATAGACTTACAAGTCCAGGAAGCACACAGAACCCCATATAAAAGGAATCCAAAGGGGACCACACCAAGACACATCATGATTAAAAAACCAAGAGCAAAAGACAAAGAGAGAATATTAAAAGCAGCAAGAGAAAAACAGTTTATTACCTACAAGGGAGCACCCATACAACTGTCAGCTGATTTATCAACAGAAACAATGCAGGCCAGATGGGAGTGGCAAGAAATTTTCAACATGATGAATAGCAAGAACCTACAACCAAGAATAATCTATCCAGCAAAGCTAACATTCAGAATTGAAGGGCAGATAAAGAGCTTCACAAATAAGAAAAAGCTAAAGGAGTTCATCAACTCCAAACCAGTATTATATGAAATGCTGAAGGGTACTCTTTTAGAAGAGGAAGAAGAAAAAGGTAAAAGCCAAAAAATTATTAACAACAAATACATATCTATCAACAAGTGAATCTAAAAATTAAGTGAATTAAAAATTTGATCAACAGAATAAACTGGTGAATATAATAGAATCAGGAGTACAGAAAGGGAGTGGACTGATCATTCTCAGGCGGAAAGGGGTGAGGGGTGTGGGAGGGAGCTAAGGGCAGAGGGAGGGGTGGAAGCTGAGTGGAGGGGTGCTATGGAGGGGAAAAAAGAGAAACAAATGTAATAATCTGAATAATAAAGTTTTAATAAAAAAAATAATAAAAAAATAAAATAAGAGAAACAAAAAAAAGATAAAAATTATGAACAAGAAATCCATGCCTATCAAAAAGTGAATCTGGAAATCAAGTGAATTAAAAATCTGATGAACAGAATAAACTGATGAATATAATAGAATCAGGGGCATAGAAAGGGAGTGGACTGACAATTCTCAGAGGGAAATGGGGGAGGGGAGAGACTGGATAAAAAATCATACATCTATGGATGAGGACAATGTAGGGGAGGTAAGGGCTAGAGGGTGGGGTAAGAGCCGGGAGGATAATTATTATTATAAATAATAATAAATATAATAATAATTATTATTACCTGAACAATAAAATGTATTAAATTTAATAAAAAAGATAAATAAACTGGGAAAAATAAATGCCTATAAGCCCCTTCAATTAGGTGCCCCACCTTCATCCCAAACTCAGCATATTCAAATAGGGCTATAGATTACCTTTCTGCAAAAAGTGGTCCTTCTTACCATTTTTTTAGTCTCCCAAACTATAGCCTTGAAACCATCTTAGAAATAAAAAAGCATACATTTTGGAATCAGACAATCTGAATGAATATATGACTCAACCAATTACTATTCATATGATTTTGGGCAAGCTAATCAATCTCTCTGAACCTCTGCTTCTTTAATATGAATATGGGAGTAATAATACTAAATTCAGGAGAATGTTATAAAATGTAAATGAGACCCTACAGACACAGGGCCCAGCCCAGGACCTAGCACAAAGTAAGCTCTCAACAAATATTGGTTCCCAACTCCTACACCTTTTCCTTTCTTTCTTATCTAATAGGTCACCAAGTCCTATAGTCTTTTCCTTTTAAATTCTGGATTTTCTAAGATGGCGGCATAACATTTATTATGCTTGGGCACAGGATGCATGGGACATGGAACAGAACGCAGCAGAGAGGGCTGACTGGCAAATCGCTGTTTGCCAGGCCCTAGCAATTCCCTGAGATCCCAACCCACCCAATTTACAAACCCACCAAGCTGTGTGCAGCGGCTTTTGCATATGAATGCCCTGCCCTCTAGCAGCTTAACCTAACAAACTGCAACTGGGTCAGACAACTCTAAACTTCCAAACTCCAAACAAAGAGGAGAAATCTGCAGATCTCCCTGAAGCTGCTGCTGGGTTACCTCATATAGTAGCTGACTTGCACCTCCTTGGAGCAAGTGCTGCCCCATAGGAGTGTCTCCAGTACAGCAGTTCTTCCATTACAGACACAGGAGGTCCTCACAGTCAATTGGCCTGGAGGTCAATTCCTCCCAGTGTACCAATAGCAAGCAAGGCTTAATTACAACAAGACTGTGTACCCATACCCACAAAGGGGTGCACCAAGAGTGTCCACCTCAGGTGATTGGGGACTCAGTGGCTTTGTGTGCCATAAAAGACAACTAGCACACAAAGCCACTCCATCACTACAGGGAAGCAGCTAAAATGCGGAGACAAAGAAACATGTCACAAATCAAAGAAATGGAGGAAAGCAAACTACTGGACATAGAGTTCAAAGCCACATTTATAAAGTTACTCAAGAATCTTCTACAAATCGCTGAGAAACTTAGTGAGCCCCTCAAGGATCTTAATGAGAATGCCAAACAAAAAAAAAAATGGAAAAGGACCAGTTAGAAATTAAGCATGCACTGTCTGAAATAAAGAATAATATACAGAAATCCAACAGCAGACTAGAGGACCCCAAGAATCAAACCAAAGATTTGAAATACAAAGAAGCTGAAAACACCCAACCAGAAAAACAAAAAGAAATAAGAGTCCAAAAATGTGAAGATAGTGTAAGGAGCCTCTGGGACAACTTCAAGTGTACCAATATCAGAGTTATGAGGGTGCCAAAAGAAAAGAGAGAGCAAGATAATGAAAACCTATTTGAAGAAATAATGACTGGTGAAAGAAATAAACTTACAAGTTCAGGAAGCACAGAGAACCCCAAACAAAAGGAATCCAAAGAGGATCACACCAAGACACATCGTAATTAAAATGCCAAGGGCAAAAAACAAAGAGAGAATCTTGAAAGCAGCAAAAGAAAAACAGTTAGTTACATACACGGGAGTACCCATAGGACTGTCAGCTGGTTTCTCAAGAGAAACTATGCAGGCCAGACAAGAGTGGCAGGAAATATTCAAAGTGATGAACAGCAAGAACCTACAACCAAGATTACTCTACCCTGCAAAGCTATCATTCAGAATTGAAGATCAGATAAAGTGTTTCACAGACATGAGAAAGCTAAAGGAGTTCATCACCACCAAACCAGGATTATATGAAATGCTGAAGGGTATTCTCTAAGAAGAGGAAGAAGAAGAAAAAGGTAAAAATAAAAATTATGAACAACAAAGTGATAACAAACCCATACCTATCAATAAGTGAATCTAAAAATCAAGTGAATAAAAAATCTAATGAACAGAATAAACTGATGAATATAATAGAATCAGGGGTATAGAGAGGGAATGGACTGACAATTCTCAGAGGAAAGGAGGTGTGAAGGATACGGGAAGAGACTGGACAAAAATCTTACACCTATGGATGAGGACAGTGGCGGAGGGTAAGGGGATGGGGTGGGGGATTGGGAATCAGATGGGGGGGAGCTTTGTAGGGGGGAAGAGGAACATCTTAAATATACTAAATGATAGAGATTTATTTTTAAAAAATAAAATCAAATCTGGATTTCCCTTCTTCCTCCATTTCCCAGTATGATTCTAAATTACATGTCCTTGTTTTTCAACCACTCTTTAACAGCCTCAGAACTATTCTACTTTCATCTAGTGTATTCTTGTTCATATTCCATGTTGTCAGATTTGTATTCCTAAAACATTGATCACGTGGATCCTGTTATATATACCTGATATGCATAAATCGGGTACTCAAATCAATATGGCTAAGACATCTGTACGTGGGTGTGCTTCCTCACACACTTGTTTTCTTATCATTTAAGTGAAACACATCTTTTCTGCTGCCTTCCACTCCCTTCATATCTTCCTACAGAGATGAGCTCAGGAATCAGCAGTAAGCACTCAGTCAAAGCCGCCATCAGCCCAGTAATTAACAAGGCTGTTCCTAGAACATTGCTCAATTTATAGCAATTTTTTTTAGAAGACACAAAGTTAATGAATTCATAGAATTCCAGAAAACAATGGAAAGGAAAAAGGCAAAATGACTTTAAAGGAAAGTCTCAAGTCAGGTGGAATCCATGATGGAAAATGATATTTCATTGACAGTAAGCATAATGACAAAACATTGAGAAATTAACATAATATTAAACATGCATAAAAGTTATAAAACCCTGTGAGGTAACTGCTAGGGGGAGGGTGCAAAAACACACCCTTCCCCTTTTTTTAATTTGCTTAAAAAAAGAAAACTCTGAGAAAATCCTAAAGGAGCCGAAGGCATGTGCCTTAACGAGAGAATTAATAAAGCAAGAATGAAAGCACCCCTAGATTTGGGGGTGTGCCCTTGCCATGGAGTTCCCACCATAGCCTACATTTGTGTCTATCACAGAGATCATCTAATTGCTTTTAAATTTTGTCTCTAGTTGCCTGACTCCCTACTAGACTAGAGGGATTTTTAAAGCAGAGATTACCTCTTTACTATGGCATCCCCCATAGTGTGTGGCACAGGGTAGGCATTCCATAAATATTTATCGAATATGAAGGAAGAAAGGAAGGAAGGTAGGTAGCAAGGAAGGAGAAGGGGAAGAACAACTTAGGCACTCTATATATGTGTTCTTTTTGGAGTGCTTTCCACACATTAACTTATGGGTCACAATGCTATGTGGTATTAACATATCCCCATTTTATAGAAGAAGGAACTAAGGTACAGAGAGATTAAAAAAACTTACTCAATGTCACCCAATTCATAAGTAGTGATGCTGAGATTCAAACCAGAACAGTCCAGCTGCAGAGTCTATGCTTTTAATCATTCATTGAGGTGTCATTTGGTACATGAGAAATTTGAAGCACTGGTCAGCTGAAAGTCCAAAGTCAAAATACTAGTAAGTGATGAGGCCATACCAAATAACTGAAAATTTGGCCTGAAGAAAAAGGCAAACTGTCTCAATCTGAGCAATGTGTTCATAAATTTCCATTAGGAGGAATGAGAATTACACTTTTCAGGGCACATAGAGTTCTGTGTGTGTTTTTATGTGTGTGCTTTCTTCCCAATGCTAGAATCTAAGACCTCCAGGATAAAGATCATGCCTTATTCTTTTATATGCCCCAGGCCTGTCATAGTACCTGACACAGAGTAGATAATTAGACAAGAATTTAAGGGAGGAAAGGAAAACCAATCTTAAATCCAACTACCATTATGGCAACGAACCAATGCCACAGTTCAATGTACCTGTAAGTCTATGAATTTCTAATAAATCTTAGAATTATAATTTCACCTCTTCCAACCTCACCATTTGACCTCATTATGTTTATTATCCTGCCAGAGAAAGTGCCTACAGTCGGAAATTTGAGGAATTCCACTGTACCTAGCCTGAGTATCCAATCAAATAAACAAACAATGGCTATTGTGAATATTTACAAGGAAAGAACTTTTGTAAAGTTCCAGACAGTGTAACGTACCAACAACTCAAACTCCAGAAGTGAAGATGAAGAACACAAGTTTGTGTGAAGGATGGTAACTGGTGGACTAAAGACCCAGGAGACTGAATTTCTTAAAATTGTATGTCCAATTTTGTGTGCTGACACACATGTGTGTGTTTCTGGAGAGATGATTCATAGCATTCATGATAACCTCAAAGATCCATTTGACTAAAACCACAACGTCAGAGCTATGGCTTTAGAATCACTTCTCACCTACTGTAGTATAATGTTTTCCTCCCAGGCATCAAAGGAAAAATTATAATGACCTCTTGTTATAAAGTGAAGCCCTGTGCTTTCAGACTGTTTAGGAATAGAGAAGGTAAGTGAAAGAAAATGAAATTTGTGAAACATCCAGTAACTTGATAATCATGAGGTTTGTGTGCAAAATTTGGTGCTGATATGTTAGTTGCTTGTATTGCCCTAATTAGTGGTTTTTATAGAAGCTGAATAGAACAAAACTGTATCTTTTCAAGTTTTGAGAAAAGAGAGCTTGAATTCAATGAGGAATGAGAAACAGGCCAGGCCATGTGCCTATGTACCTTTTTTCAAGACAATTCCTCTGCCCTTTTCCCAACATACTGAAAAAATTCATTGAAATACCATTCAACATTTTTCAATGTTTTTCCACCTGAAATGTACATAAACCATCTCCAGTTCTTTTCTATCCTCATATCAAGCAACAATTAGAATAAAAATCCTAGAGTATTATAAATAGTGGATGAAATATGATTGGTATGTTCTTTAAAAATAGCACTAGGGCTTGCAGGGAAGAGGTTTATAAGTAAATGCAGCAGCAGAAAAAAAGGACATTTTTAAGGTTTCCCAGTAAGTACTTTTCCTTAATGTATTTCTTTAGTTATTATATTTAAGTTTAGCTACTAGTCATATAAATATAAAAAGGTAAATAGTGTCATTCTACTCTCTTGAGAAAACTCCAAAATCTGTGTAGTTACAAGCCAGGAGACAGATAACACTAGGGTAGGGGTTAGAGACTTTTGTTTGCCTTTTTGTTATCACCTGTCACAATTTGCTGAGAAGGTAAGAAAACACTGCTGTTAATCTGGATTGGTAACAATCTCTAACTCCAACTTTTAGAAACTTCAAGGCTTGACTGTGCCTATGTTGGCAGAGTCTAATAAATTACTTTGTAAATGAAGTAGACAACGCTAATTGATTATGTTTTACAATACAGCATTAGTAAAAAGAGAAAAGATTTTCTTTCCCTAAATTGAATTTTGGTGCCTCTTTTCCAAGAAATACCAATAGAAATCAGGTTAGTTTATATTCAGGCTGGCCATAATATTATTTTATTTTATTTTACTTATTTTATATAAATAGGATACAAATTATTATCTGTAGTCATATATGTCCAGACTTTAAGAAAGGTGTTATGTAAGGTGTTAGAGTAAATGTGAAATGACTGAGTCTGTACTGGAAGCCCAGCATATGAATGATGAACTTGGGTATAAATTGGAGCAGTAAGATAGACTAACTTGGTTTTTAAAATTTTTCAGTTTCTATTTCCCTTCAGTTATCTAAATGTATCAGGTCAGGCAGGACAATCTCTGTGGTGTGTATTATCTAGTTAGTTGTTGTTATGAACACCTGCACTGTGGGGAGAGAGAGTTCTCTTCAAACCAAGATATATATTTCATAACTCTTGAACTAAGTCATCAATATTTACAAATATTAAACATGGGATAACCTAATCAAACCCTGCTATTTTTTTAGAAAGAGCATTTCTTGACTTTGAAGATTCAGGCATGCATTATGAAAGCTCTCAGAAGAGCACTGTGTGAGGCAAGAACTGATGTAGAAAAGTGCTAATGTAGGAACAAAAGCCAAGTTGAGCAAATGATGCATATATTTAAATGATAATTTCCCAATTAAAGTTTTCAACATTCAAATAATTGTGCAACCATAGGTTTATTCTCTTAAATAAAAAGAAGTAATATGTATTAGATTTAAAGATGCAAATTCTTTTTCGTGCTTTAAAATGTTGTGTCTAAGTGATTAAAATTTGGCATGATTCCTGCCTTAGGCACTTTCTCTAGGAACCTAATCCAGTTAGAAACATTTTGTGAAAAACAGTTTACTATCCAGAAAGTTTTCCTGTTTCCAAGATAAGAGAGCCTGTTCTGCCATCCTAGCAGACAGGATTGTTTAAGTTACTAGATAACAAAGTTGTTATTGATTCTATTATTTTTACTCTTCCTGATTCCCTGCAGTCCAAAGGGAGTTTGTCAGAACAAGAATGATTTTATAAAAAGGAGTAGCTATTATTGTGGTAACTGGCCTCATTGTGACAGATGGGATCCTAGTGTTTTCTCACTACCCTTTACTCAGGAGCTAGGAGAAAAGAAAGCAGATAACCAAAAAACCAACACACTCATAATAATCTGGATTTCTCAGCGCTGAGCCAGAGCACTTGGAAATCAAATATTGGCCTCCTCCTGAATGCCCCTTTTAGCCTGTTATTGTTAACCAGTCTAATATTCCCTTATCACATGCTCATGTGGGCAGAATTAAATGGAATTAGCTGCAAATTATGTAAAATTCATTTACCTTTAAAGGAAGCTATTTGGTCATGTTCAGTGTAGAGAGAGTATGGCATTAAGACATAAGTTAATGGTACTGCCAGGAGATGAATCCATTTGCTTTTGTTTTATTGCCTCTCTTTATTTGCTCTAATGTGTTAGTTACTGTGGCTGGAAATACTCAACTCAACTTCTCTGAATCCACATTGGAGCTGCATTAACAGCCCAAGGAGAGTCTTACTGTTTCTAAATAGTTCAGTGGGAGTAATCACAAAAATAAAATAAGATCCAGCTGAACTTTCTAAATCCTTAGTCACATAATGAATGAATGTGTAAGCCCTGGGTGGGTGTCTCACTTGGTTGGAGTATAGTCCCATACAACAAAAGGTTGCTGGTTTGATTTCCAGTCAGGGCACATACCTAGGTTGCAGGTTCCATCCTGAGGTAAGTGCATATGGGATGCAACCAATTGATGTTTCTCTCACATCAATGTTTCTCTCTCTCCCTTCCTCTCTCAAAATCAACAAAAACATATCTTCAGGTGAGGATTAAAAAAAAAAGAATGGATGCATAAGAGAGGAAAGAAAATCTATGAAAGTGCTTTGGATTTATAACCTACTATGAAAATGTTCAGGATTTATATGTTTTCCCATATAAATTGAAAATAGATTGAAATAACATGCTTTTTAGACTCTACCAGAAAACTATTAGAATTAATAAATGAATTCTGTAAAATCAATAAAACAAAATCAGTATACAGAAATCTGTTGAGTTTCTCTTCACCAATAGCAACCAATTGGAAGTAGAAATTATAAGTAGGAACTTATAATTGAATCAAATGCATAAAATGCCTATGAATAAATTTAGCCAAGAAGGGGAAAATCCTGTACTCTGAAACCTATAAGATGAAAGAAACTGAAGAGGATACAAATAAATGGAAGAATAATGCCATGTTCATGGATTGGCAGGATTAATATTGTTAAAATGTCCTTACTACCTAAAGCAATATACAGATTCAATGTAATCTAAAATACCAATGGTATTTTTCTCTGAACTATAACAACTAATCATAAAACTTATATGGAACCATAAAGGACCCCAAAAAGCCAAAGAAATCTTGAAAAAGAACAAAATAGGAGGTTTCATGTCCCCTTATTTCAAACTGTACTACAAAGCTATAATAAAAAAAAGTACTATATATATATATATATATATATATATATATATATATATATATTACAATGGAATGCAACAGAGTCAAATGCTTATATGTATATAGTCAATTAATCTATGTCAAATAAGGCAAGAATATACAATGGGGCAAAAATGGTCTCTTTAATAAGTGCTATTGAGAAAACTGGACAGATACATGCAAAAAATGAAATTGGACCACTTTCTTACACCATAATCAAAAATAAATTCAAAATGAATTAAAAACTTAAGCAAGACCTGAAGACATAAATCTCCAGAGGAAAACATAGGCAGTAAACTTTTTTCATCAGTCTTAGCAATTTTTAGATATGTCTCCTCAGGCAAGAAAAGCAAAAGCAAGATAAATAAGTAGGGTTACATTAAACTAAAAAGTTTTTGCACAGTGAAGGAAACCAACAAAATGCAAAAACAACCTACTGGGGGGAAAAAAGACAACCTACTGAATGATGGAAGTTATTTTCAAATAATATTTTTAATAAGAGGTTAATATCCAAAATATATAAGAAAATCATACAACTTAACACCCCCCAAATATCCAATTACATAATGGGTGGACATGAGTAGATATTTCTCCAAAGAGGATATACAGATGGCAAACAGACATATGAAAAGGTTCTCACCATCACTAGTCATCAGGGAAATCTAAATTAAAACGATAGCAAGGCTCTTGCTGATTGTGTGTCTCTGTTGGTTGGAGCATCATCCCATGCATTGAATGGTTGAAGGTTCAGTTCCCTGTCAGAGCACATATTTAGGTTTTGGGTTCAATCCCTGATGCTAGTGTATAAGAGGCAACCGATTGATGTTTCTCTCACTCCCTCTTCCTTCCTCTCTAAAAACAAAAAAAAACAAACAGTAAGATACAACCTCACACCTGTCAGAATAACTATCACCATAAATAAATAAAGTAAGTAAGTACATAAAATCAACAGCTCTGGGTGGTGTGGCTCAGTTGGTTGGACATCCTCCAGTGCACCAAAATCCCCAGTCAGGGGTATGTAGGAGGCAGCTAATCAATGCTTCTCTCTCACATCAATGTTTTTCTCTTTCTCTCTCCCTCTCCCTTCCTTTCTCTTTAAAAATCATTTTTTTTTAAATCAACAAGTAACAAATGCTGGCAAGATATAGGGTTGTAAATTGATGGGATTGTAAGTTGGTGCAGCCACTATAGGAAACAGTATGGAAAGGTCTCAAAAATTAAAAATAGAATTACCATATGACCTAGGGATTCCATTTCTGGGTATTTATCAGAAGAAACCTAAAACACTAATTCAAAAAGACATATGCAATGAAGACATGTTCATTGAAGCATTATCTACAATAACCAAGATATAAAAGCAACTGAGGTGTCTATCCATAGATGTGGTACATATATACAATGAAATATTACTCAGCAACAAAAAAGAATGAAATCTTATCATTTGCAACAACATGGATGGACCTAGAGGCTATCATGCTAAGTAAACTAAGTCAGACAGAGAAAGACAAATACCAAATATTTTCACTTACATGTGAAATATAAAAAACAAACAAAACAGAAACAGACCCATAAATATAGAAAACAAGCTGATGGTTGCCAAAAAGGAGGGGTGGAAGATGGATAGAAAGAGGGGAAAAAAATGATGTTTTCTGCTCTGACTTAGGCATTTTTCCATATATTTCCTCATTTAAACCTCATAGACTTTTTAAATATACTTTTTATTATTTACTAGTGACCTGGTGCACAAAATTTGTGCACATTAAGAGGGGATTAATTAGAAGAAATATTTTAATATTGCTATGTGCCCTTTCTCTATAATAGAAGTGTCAGAGATGAAAGAAAATTAGTAAAATGTATATGAAAATCTCCCTCCTGTCAGAGTCTGGGTGTGCCATAGGACCCAGAGTCAAGTCCCTTTCCACTCACACACACCTCGAAATCACAGGAGACACAGACCCAGCCAGCCCCATCCCCATCAAGCCCCACAGGGCAGGGGGGATGTGCAGCTTCGGGCCCCCCATCAAGTCCCTGCCGGGTGAGGGGCACAACCTCAGGTCCCCTGTCAAGTCCTGCCAGGTAGGGGGTACAGCCCGGCCTCAGATCCCTTAGCCCCAGTGCAAGGGCATGATGACCATTTGCATATTAGCTCTTTATTATATAGGATAGTATTACAGATATCTCCGATTTCCCCCCCTTTACCACCTTCCTTCCAACCCTTACCCACCTACCCCCATGTCTTCACTACCCTATTGCCCATGTCCATGGGCTATGTCTATAAATATATAAGTTATTTGGTTTATTCACAACTTTATGACATAGAAGTATATTTTTATTTGAATTCCTATGGTTCACGTTTATTCTTTAAGAGTATCAATGAGTCTTCACATATCAAATAAATTATAATTTCATTGTTTATTTTTTTATTGTTATTGTTGTTCTCAATTTGTAGTGTGCATGAGAATGACTTAGGGTTCGCTTAAAATGCATATTTAAATGCACCACACCCTACATAGAGTTATTCAGTAGGTATGGGATTAGGCTCAGGAATTTGCATTTTATAAGAATACCAGTGATTTTTTTTTTATTGTGGTAAAATTTGTATAAAGGATAATACATTTCAGGTATACAAACATTATAATTCAATATTTATCTATACTACATATTGTTCACCACAAGCATCCCAATGATTTTGACACACATGGTCCAACAATCACACTTCAGAAACTCTATTCCAGGTTATTTCATTGATAGTAGGAGTCTACTTTTGTGACATTTGCCTATAAAGGTAAATGTGTTATAATGTGTAATTAGAAAAGATACCAAAATAAATGTACTCAAAGTCAGCATAACAGTATATTAAGAGATCTCTGCCATAGGAAGAATTACAAATAGAAAAATTCACTGAAGTTGACACCACAGTTAAAACAATGAGCCTTTACTTAATGCACTGCAAAAAAAAAAAAAATGGGGAATGGATCCATGCTAGAAAGTCCAGAGTGAGGGCCTTCAATGGTGCCCTTTTGAGTTTGGAGCTAATTATCCCACTTTAATTCCCACAGATTTCTGATTTCAACACTTTTGTATGGGTCTTGTATGTATAAGGACATACAGAGGAATCACTTTGAAGAAGGTGTTCCTGCATCTTCACAAGCAAAACCAGGGTTGCACGTGACCACCTTCGCAACCTGGAGAAAGCAGGAATAGAGCAGAATTCTACCCTGCTCCAAGCCAGATACTAGAATCATTCCCTTCTCTTCTGAACTATTTGAGGGTTTCTTCTGGATTTATGACAACAGCCTCATCTTTAACCGGGGGAGTGGAAGAACTATAGAAAATGCAGTGGCAATGGTCTCTGGCTATAAGATACAGCTCAGATGCTGGATTCCACACCTACTAGGATAACTAATCCCATGGGGATGTGATTAGTTCACCCTTCAAGCCTTTTTAGCTGGTTTTCCTAGCTGTAGAAAAGAAGCTCCTGCACCTTTTTCTCTGTAGTATGTGGAGGGCTGGCTTGAGAAAATGCCATCCAGCTCTCCCAACCCCTACCTCTTTAAACACTTTAGGGCATATTCCCCTAAAACATAAAGATATAGCAATCCAGTGCTCTTGTATGCAAGGATGACCAACAATCACTAAATGCTTGTAGATGCATTGAAAGTAATGCCATGGGAGAAAGAAAGAAAGTCCCTACGGAGTGCCAGGAACCTGAGACAATTTATCTCACTGAATTCTCACAAAAACAAAATTTTTTAACTGTCTTGACTACCTACTTCAAAGATAGTGTAGTCTCACATTCAAGAAAATGAATCCTGCCGAAACCGGTTTGGCTCAGTGGATAGAGCGTTGGCCTTAGGACTGAAGGGTCCCAGGTTCCGATTCCAGTCAAGGGCATGTACCTTGGTTGCGGGCACATCCCCAGTGTGGGGCATGCAGGAGGCAGCTAATGGATGTCTCTCTCTCATCAATGTTTCTAACTCTCTATCCCTCTCCCTTCCTGTCTGTAAAAAATCAATAAAATTTTTTTTTTTTTAAAAAAAGAAAATGAATCCTAAGACCTCAGCTGGGGCCTAAGCTCTGCCATTTGTTAGCTGTGTGATTCTAGGCAAATTGCATTTCTATGCCTATTTCCTCCACAGCAAAGTGAAAATAAGAGTATCTACCTCAGCATTTTAATGAGGATTAACATATGCAAAATGCTTGAAACAAAGCCTGGCTCCATATGTGTGCTGTTATTACTGTATGCAGTGTCTCTACCTCATGGGCAGTATATTGTGTTCACTTTACAAATAAAGACAGGGAAGCTTAGTAGACTGATAGAACTTGTCAGGGCATACACAGCTTGTGCAGGACAGAAAGAGAGTTGGAAGAGGGCTATATACAGTTTCCAAGAGCTTTCCATCACCCACCAAAGCCCAAACATATTTTTACTACTGGTTTCTGTCCCTCAAAGAGGTTGCAGACAGTCACACAGGAAGGGCTGTGTAAGTGTTTCATCAGAAATAGTATTGAATCCTTGGCTGGTATGGCTCAGAATAGGGGTGTGCAAGAGGCAGCAGATTGCTCTCACATGGATGTTTCTCTCTCCCTCTTCCCTCCACTTTCTCTCTCTCAAAAAAAAATTAAAAAATAAAATAAATGTATTATTGAAAATATTTGTCCTTCAACTAATAAACCCTGTGAAAGGCAGGATGGTTTAGGAAGGCAGTTGGAGTGACTGTGAAGTGTGGGTCAAGTCTTCTTTGGGCTTAGGCAGGAACCTGAAGGTAAAAAATGGTTTCCTAGAAAACAAAGGATTAGTCACAGGAAATGATGATAGGAGGAGGGTGGAAAGCAAAGAAGGGAAATTTGATGGAAGCTAGGAGTTTATTCAGCACTAAGACTAGGAGGGAAATGATAAAGGTTGGGATCTCTACATACTGTGTATCTGGATGGTGGAGCTCAGATAGGAGCCTGGGTAAGAGCAGGTGGAAGGGATGGATCCAGAAGGGCAAGGATGGGCCATAGTGATTTCAGAGAATGGCCAAGCTGGGGGCTTTTTAGACCCTTTGGAGTCTTTACTTCCCTTCACACTTTTTCTTTCAGCTGCAAAGTAAACTGGGAGCCTCAGAGGGTGAAACAAACAAAAAGACAAAGGGGCTGGTAGTCTAGGAGTCCCACTCCTGAGTGAAGCGAGTAAACAGCACACAGGCCTGGGGCATGGGAGTCTCCCTTCTGCTGTGTGCTCTGGATGGAGAAAGCCAGTGAGGTAGAGAGCAAGACAAATGCCCACATAAATTAGATGTTTAGGCTGCATTTATCTACACAACTGGAGGTGGGGGGAACAGAGGGTGGCTGAATTTTCTAGAAACTGATTTCCACTTATTTTTGCTTGATTGTTTTGCCTTAGAAGTCAATGGAGAGGCTTTAATAGGTCCTTTTTCCTGAATGAGACAGGTTTGTCCCAGACTGGTGAGGAAATCCCACATCAGGAGAAGGAGCGGATCATTCGCCCTGGGGAATAAAAGCAGCCTGCGAAGTGCCCACTGAAGGAAAGGCTAGTTACCAGAATAAAAGGGAAATTATGGGAATATTTGCATTACACACATCACATCGTTTGCTTTAGTGTTTCAACTGAGGATAAAATCTAATTTGTATTTTAACAGCAAATTAATGATAAAAACAAATATGATCTAATAAATTTCTTATGAACATATCTGTTGGTTTTTTTCTTTATCATGGGATAGGATGGCTTAGAAATTCTTAACACCAAGGCAAATTCAGCCCTTGGCATGCCTGTGGAACCGCAGAGGAAGACGAGGTGACCAGTGCTCTCGCATGGTAGGGACTGGAAGATGGAAGAGGGTAGAGGAGGACCTCCACATCAGCGACGGCTATCAGGACGTTCTACTAATAAACGACTTTTTCACTGTCCACACTATAATTGGTTTACAGCCTTTCTTGTTTATTTATCCATAAGAGCTGCTGTTAAATGGCTCGGGAAGGCAGGCGCTTGGCTAATGGCTCTGGGCCAGTGGGAGGTGAAAGGGGCGCAGGCGTCAGCGGGGATGCGGAGCGGAAACGCATTTCACCTGTAATGGGCTTGGCGATTTTATGGCACCAGGAGCTACTTGCAAGAAATCAGCACAGGGCCTGGCTTAGCAGAGGGCTCCAGGGGCTGAGGTTTTCCTATATGAATGTAGGTTATAATTAGCCAACCCAATATAATTAGCTTTGTCCCACCGAATAAAAGCACCAACTGGCTGTTTGATCCTGCTTCCTGGGTCGCTCCTTTAGGTAGCAAGCAACAAAATAGCCGCTGTGACGGTGAGAACGTGCACCCTCAGCACCCGGCTGCCGGCTGCCATGCTTCGCCCTCCTGCGCGGTGAGTGGGTTTGCTTTCTGCTGAGCGTCTCTTTTCTTTCCGCAGGGCCGAGCAAAAACAGTAAATGGGAGCAAATGAAGCATCGAAACGGAGACCAATTTACAGAAACGTGCAATTAGCGAGAAGTGCAAAGTAAACACTCCGGGTCTAGGGTGGCAGCTGAGGCCAACAGCAAGAGAGGGGGCTGCGGCCGGGCAGGGGTTGGGGGGGCGCGGCTTGTTGCAGAGGGGAGGAGGTGGGACAAGAAGACCCGAGGAGGGCAGGGGGGTGGCCGATCTTTGTCCCAGGCGGAGCTCGCCGCCGCCAGCTCATAACCGCGTCGCCAAGTCGACCCACAGTGATTTGGCAGATTATCTCTGAGGGTCAACACGCCGCGGCCAGGCAACCCCTCCGGCCCGCGCTCCTGATCGAAGTAGCTCCTCGCGCCCCGGGTGATAGCGTCGGGTTCTCCTCGCTTTCTGACTCCAAGAACAATGAACTCTTTGACTGGGGGCTTGCAGAGATTAGGTGCGCAGGTCCCACAGCCTTTCAACCCTGCCCGCCTCCCGCAGGTGGTCCTTTTCCCTAAAGAAATTCCTGAAACTTCCCACCCACCATCCTGGGCGTCGGATTCCCAGACTCACGCGATCACTCGATACATAGCACACACCAATTCTGAGATTCGCCAGCATCTAAAAGGTCTCTGCAGAGAAGTCAAATCCTACCTTGGTTTTGTTTAGTGCACTCAATCCGTGTGCATTTAAAACGAATATGTCTACCCGGGCAGGCGTGCTCCGTTGATTGGAGCGTCCTCCTGTACCCAAAGGGTCTGCGGTTCCATTCCCTGTGGGGGCACCGAAGGAGCCAGCAGATCTCTCTCTCTCTCTCTCTCTCTCTCTCTCTCTCTCTCTCTCTCTCTCTCTTTCTCCCCTCCTTCCTTTCTCTCTCTCCAATCAATTTTTTAGAAAAACTAAAACAAATATTTCTGACAGGAAAAAATATGCCTGTTAACGGACTGGATTAGTTAGTGCTTCAGCAAGATCACATCGAAGTCATTTTGCTGGCTCCTTGTGCTTCACGCTACCTCTTGCCTAGGCTTTTCTGCAAAGATGTCTAGTTTTTCTAGAACCCCACGTTGTGGTTCCAGGAATGTGTTCATTTTGGCAGGACCCAGTCTGAGGTCGCCCAGACCCACCCTCAAGGCAAAATGATCAGAGGCTTCGGTCAAGCCCAGGCAGAGAGTGGGTGCCACCCCACCTAGAGCCGAGAGGCAGAGAGAGTCAGTCCGCACCCTCAGGCTGCAAAAAAAAAGCATCTCTATTTAAGTCAGGACCAAGAGTGCCAAAAGCTACTCAACTGGTAGAAGCCAAAAGCTCTCCTTGTCATAAAAACGCTTTTATTTCTTTTGTAAACACTGCCCACATCCCCTGGTGCGTCTCCGGCTGGTGGACTCCGTAGCCCGAAGGTCCAGACCGCCCGCCGTCAAGGGTCTGGAAACTCCGGGTCAACACCTTGCTCCTGTCTCCAGCCACAGGGGGGAAACGCTACTCCTCCCCCCTGCCACGTTAAGAAACCATTCTGAGTTGACCCAATTTATCAACATTAACAAGGCCTAATGTGTTTGTTTGTTTTTAACTAAGAAGCCACCGTGAATGCTTCAGACGTTAGTTTATTCTTCAGAAGTTCCACGGCACAGCCACAGATAAAAACATACAACGAATGCTGGATCTGTGTGTGTTAGCTCCTGGAACCCTTGGTGGCTGTGTGCAAACTGCGTAGATAAAATAGAACGAACTGCTTCTGACCTTTAGAGCTGGCATTTTTTTTACCATATTCTCTAACAAGTTTAAGTGTACAACCTCATCATGTAGAAATATACTTACTAATATATTATGTACATTATCAAACATACAAGGAAAATAGATCGTTTCAAATCTGACGAAACTTTCTATAACTGAAGAGAGTTCTAAGATTTTTCAGGCGCGCCCCACTTTGGAGAGCACTGCCCATTGCTCATGAGGTGTGTGCCCCAGCTGAGAGAGAAAATCGAAACAACTGCGGTGCTCGCGGGACCTGGGCCTTGCTCCTTAAGGCAGTCAGACGGCCAATAATAGCCCCAGGCCGAGCCACGTGGGTCACGGCGGAGCCTATGGCGGGGCGGCCGGCCAGCGGGCCCCTCCAGCCGCGGGCTCTCTCGGCCGGCGGAGCGAAGCTGTCAAAAAGAGTAGGGTGGCGCGGGGAGTGGGAGAGCTGCACAGCTCCGAGTCCCGCTCAGTTCCCCATCTGGGTCCCCAGCCCGGTGGCAGCCATGAACGGCGAAGAGCAATACTACGCGGCCACGCACCTTTACAGGGACACATGCGCGTTCCAGCGGGGCCCGGCGCCCGAGTTCAGCGCCAGTCCCCCCGCGTGCCTGTACATGGGCCGCCAGCCCCCGCCGCCGCCGCCTCCGTTCCCCGGCGCCCTGGGCGTGCTGGAGCAGGGCAGCCCGCCAGACATCTCCCCGTACGAGGTGCCCCCCCTCGCGGAGGACCCCACGGCGGCACACCTCCACCACCATCTCCCCGCTCAGCTCGCGCTCCCGCACCCGCCCTCCGGGCCTTTCCCGGATGCAGCCGCGCCCGGCGCCCTGGAGGAGCCCAGCCGCGTCCAGCTGCCTTTCCCGTGGATGAAGTCTACCAAGGCTCACGCGTGGAAAGGCCAGTGGGCAGGTAAGCGTGGGTGCCGGGCTCTCTGTCCTCGCCCTCTCTCTCCCGCTGCCCCTTCCTCCGGGAGACCTCTCCGAGCTCCTGTTCCCGGCCCCTACGGACAACCCGGGGTCGGACACAGTACGCAGGGAGCGACGAGGCCACACCGCATGGACGTGTGTTTCTGGTCCAAGTTGGAGCGTCTTTGCTTCTAAGCTCTCCTACTGGGAGCTTAAATCCCTTCCCCGTCTGTAGGCGCCCCTCCCAGGGGGCCTGCGCCTGCCTGGCCCAACTCCAAGCTTCGGATCCTCGGGTGCCCCTCCCGCCGGGGATCCTCCCGCCCCGACTCCCGGGAGTTCCGTGGAGGACGCCGAGCTGGGTTGGGGTACCTCTGAGCCGCAGGAGCGCGCCTTCGGGTCTCGGGCCCTCCTGGGCCCAGAGCCTGCGGGCTTCGCGTTAGGACGGCGGCAGCCTCGGGCACCCAGAAGATGCAGGGATCAGCGATGTCCCGAGGCCGGAGTGGCGGGGAGGCTGCAGGCAGAGGTGGAGGGCAAAGCGGGGGCTCACCGCAAGGCCAAGGACGGCCGCTCACCTAGGAGTCAGGCAGCTGGGCCAGGGCCTGCGATGCTAATTTCACTTTTGACCAGACAGAAGCGGGTGGAGGGTCTCGCTCTTTCCTGGAAGTCAGTTTGAAGAAGGAGATGCTCTTTCAGCACCGCGGGTGCGGGCAGAGGGAGCCCCGGCCCGTGGCGGCAGCGGAAAGTCTCCGGGGAACGGGAGGCTAAGAGCTGAGCACCCGGGTTCCTTCCCCGCCCCAACCTGGCCGAGATTTCCGGCGCGGCCTGGGCCGCCCCAGCCACACAATGTTATCGGGTCGCAGCCACTTCTGGTCACACCTGCACGGCAAATAGTTGCATTTTCTTTCCTCCCAACTCATGAGAGTAGGGGGAGAGACTCAGCTGGAGCCCCTCCCCCCGATCCCGGAGTCTGGCCGGCCCTCCCTGACCCTAACCCTAGCACAGCCAAGCAGGGCTTTGGAGGGTCCGGGCTCGCCCAGGGTCCTCGGGGCTCGCCTCTCCTAGTTCACTTTTCTCGAAAGCTGAGTGTAAGGCTGGGGCGGGTTCTGAGGCAGGACAGGGACCCCACTCAGCCGCAACCTTCCCCACTTCAGGCGAAACCCCTCCGCTTCTGCACACACTTCCCCAGCGGCTGGACCAGGGGCTGGAGTTTGGGACTCGGAGAGGGAAGGGGGCAGGAAGACCTTGTCCTTCTATGTGGGGGGAGGAGGCTCTCGATCTGTAGTCTCCTGCAGGAAGCTGTGCTCCCTCCAGGGCTCCCTTCCTGAAGGGCGCAGGGAACTCGAGTTTCTGGCCTTCCCTGAGCTTCTCAGGGCTTCCTCCAGAAAAAGGCGAGGTGGGCCACATTCCCTACCCTCCTCCCGCAGGCGTGTTCCCCTAGCTCTGTTGGAGCTTGGGCTCCATCAGACCCAAGAAACCAGAAAGGAAAGTCCATAAACAACCTTGTCAGGGCAGTGAAGGACCTGGGAAGGTGGCATCCTTAGGCCAGAGGGGCCTCTGCCTTCACCCTCTGGCCCTTTGCAGGCTCAGCCTGCTGGGAAGCTGCCTGAGCAGGGGGGTCCTTCCAGGGGAAATTTTCAAAGGATCCAAACTTCCAGGGTCAGGGAACCCACATGCCCACTCCTAGTGGGGTTCCAAGCCCCTGGGAGGCAGAATGACCAAATGGCTTTTATTCGTAATACAGATATGAATACTAACAACAGGAACTTCCAAAAAGTTATCTAAAAAGTGAACTGTCTCAGCCTCACTGGCCAGCTCTCCTGTTGCCATCTTCCCAATAAGAGCATAGCCTCCACCTCCACCTCCAGCTCTCCTAAGCATCTGCCTCCTGGGTACTCTTCACAGCAGCTCTCACCGAAGAGGGCCCTGGAGAGGTTGTGGGTTGAATTTAAGAACCTTGGAGGGCCTTTTCAAATGCTTGAAGTTTTTCTCCACGCTTCCCTCCCAAGACCCAGAGGTGCACTGAAGCGAGCAAGTGACCTTCACTGACTCAGGCCAAGCCTCCACCCTGGCTGCTGGGAGCCAACATTTAGCCCGGGGAAACCGGCTGGTTCCATTGTGTCATTAACCCTCCTCCACAGACCCGCACACCAGCTTTGCACACCAGCTTTTCAACTCCCTAAGGCCTAGCTAACAGTCATGGGAGCCGTGTCATACCTCTGCCCCAACAGGGACAGACTTAGGCCTTTCCAGCGTTTTGGTGGAACTTACCCCATGTGCAGGCAGTATCTCAGATAGAAAGGAAAACCACAGGACCTCAAGGAGCGCAGCGGCAAACACCGGTTTCGAGCCAGATCTACAGGGTCAGCCGGACTGTTGCTTCTCACCCTGCTTAAAACTGGGAGCTCTTGACATCACCCCATCCCCTCCAGTCCCAAGCAGGACTCAGTTCAGGCCTCTGAGCCTCCCCTCAACAAGGATTTGGGATCCAGACTTACCAGCGGAGGCTGATGGAGACCTTTGAACGAGGCCCAGAATAGTCTCCCTTCTTTTCCAGGACAGGGGCCCAGCCAAAGTTAAAATGAGGACAATTACAGGAAATTTACTGGCCCTCTCTATAACTATAGAGAGAACTAATATTATGGCCAGATATAACAATGGTGGAGATATATATATATATATATATATATATATATATATATATATTGCTGTATTAACACAAGGTTTTTCAGATTTTTATTAGCTAAAGATTTTTTAAACTGAGGGTTGCACCTGTGAATGGGTGATGAAATCAATTTACTGGGTTGAGACCTTTCTTTGAAAAAAGGAAACAGTAATGAATAGAAATAATTAGATAGTATTGTATGTGGTAAAAGTTGGTTTTATGCCCTGAAAATGTTTGTTTCAGTTATATATCTACATGAACTGGGTAGTGGTCTGAAATGTATTTTTTTTTTTTGTGGGTCATTGCAGGAAGTGTTTTGTTTTTTTTAGTTCTGTATTAAAGTCATTTTATTGCCTTTGTAGAATTAAATAGATTTAGAAATCTATTATATACATTTTAATAGGCATCAATACAAACACAAGTTAAGGGAACCCGATCAAGAACCACTTGTGGAGAGAGCCCATCGCAGGGTCGGTAAGAGCTTTGATCCCCCCACCCCTCAGAAGGCGAGCCACACTCTTATGTCCTGTGTCTCGCAGGCAGTGCCTACTCCGCAGAACCTGAGGAGAACAAGCGGACGCGCACGGCCTACACTCGAGCGCAGCTGCTGGAGCTGGAGAAGGAATTCCTGTTCAACAAGTACATCTCCCGGCCACGCAGGGTAGAGCTGGCCGTCATGTTGAACTTGACCGAGAGACACATCAAGATCTGGTTCCAAAATCGCCGCATGAAGTGGAAAAAGGAGGAGGACAAGAAGCGCGGCTGCGGGACAGCCGCCACAGAACCCGAGCAGGACTGCGCGGTGACCTCAGGCGAGGAGCTGCTGGCGCTGCCGCCGCCACCCCCGGGGGGAGCGGTGCCGCCCTCGGTTCCTGCTGCAGCCCGGGAAGGCCGGTTGCCCCCAGGCCTTAGTGCCTCGCCGCAGCCCTCCAGTGTCGCACCCCTTCGGCCGCAAGAACATCGGTGAGAAGTGGGGTCTCTTCCTGTCGGTGGCATTGACCACCACAGAGGAGGGATCGGGCCTAGGGCCCCACGTGAGGACCACTGGCGCTGGCATTTGCTGGGGCAGGAACTGCGGCGCCCAGCCTGACGGGAGGGGAGAAGCGCTCTCCAGGTCTTGTGCCTGCTGGTGCCGGTGGGTAACGCTGGCTGACCTGGGGGAGAAGGGACAGGTTTCTGTAAATCTGAGGCCTCGTCTGCCACTATTGGGCAGGTCCCAGCACTCCATAACCAAGGACCTCTTTAGAAAAACCAACTCTTCAAAAGGAAAAACTGTACTAATTGGAACACCCTCCAACACATGGCAGGCCAGCTAAAGGGATGCTATTATCTGCCCAGAAACAGAGCCAATTTTGATTCAGGTTTCTGCCTTAATATTTTAGAAATAATTGAAAGAAGGTTTCAAAGACCCAGTGAAATAGATGCCCCTGAATAATCCAAGCCCCTTCCCCTTCTCTTCCTCCTCTTTCTTTGTTAATCTGCTTAGCACAGCCATATCCCCAGCGAATATCCTTTCTTCAACCTGCACCTCTTCCCTTTGAAGAAGAGTCTTGCAAAGGAAGCTGGGAAGCAGCAGGGTTAGGGTATAGGGGCAGAGCCAGAGTCCCTGTGTACCCCCTTGGTCCAACACTTCAGAGAGAGCAAAGAGTGATAGGCCTAGAGCAAGGAGTTTAGAGGAGAAAGATAGACCCTCAAGTGAGCTTTCTATTTAGATTGGATTTACTGACTGGTCTCAGGGCGGGGAGGCCTTGTGGGAGGCAAGCATGGTGGCCTGACCCTCCTTGGAATTTAGTCACAGAGCCAGTATGATTTCCATATCTTTAGAAATGATAAGATCGCATGTGGTTGAGGAGTTGGGAAACTGGTTATTTTTAATATTGTAAAACTACCTAACAGTTTTTTAACAAATACGTCTGTGGTTTCCAAGTCAGTTTTGGTTTGAGGGTCTGGGACTTGTGTGCAGGTGATATTTGTGGAAAATGCTTAATAAATATGGATAATGTGGTAAAAGATGAAAACTGATTCCTTTGCTTTACATCCAAACTTCATTATGGTGTATGATTCCATTTTATTTTAAAAATTAAAGCAGCATTTATCTCTTTGGTACTAACTAGGGAAGAACCCATACCTAAGAAATACCACAATTGGGTTTGGGGTTTGGGGTCATGTGTTAACATGTGGATTCTCAGTTTTGTTTTGTTTCATTTTTAACTTAAGAGTCACTGTTCAAGGTGGATTTTGTCAGTAAGATAGCCCAGAGGCCTGAGGGAGGGAGTGTGATTGGGTAGCAGCAAAACTGGTCAGAGCTTTGGCTGCGTCTCCTCTTTCTTCCCAAAGAGGTGGTCTGGGAGAGGCCTCTTCCTTTAGCTCACCTCAAAGAGTCCTGCTTGGGAGAAGTCCTCACCCCTGCAGGCTGAGGGCCAGAGTGTGGTGCTAAGGAAAACTGTCCTGGGCCTTTCTGCTCCTCCTGTTGCTTTCACCTGTGTCTGAGCCCCGCTGTGGGCTGGAAGGGGCCTGAGCCCTCCCACCCTGGGGGACCCTTGGCTGGCTCCCATGAGGCTGCTAGTATTCTCTTTTGCAAAAAGAAACGAGACTTGTTTGTGTTCGTTGTTGGATTTCGCTTTTATTTTTATTTTGTTATTATTGTTTATGAGAGAAATCAAATCATATTTTGGTGGACAAGAAAATCGGTGGATCAGAATGAGGGAACTTTCTCACAGGGAGCCGGCCTCACAGGGAGCCAGCCCTCAAACGGAAGCTTCCCCACCCCTCGGCCGATCCCCTGACCTCTGGAGGCCAGGAAATGTGCCTTTGCACTTTATGATACTAGCCCATGACCCCACACAATTATCCAGCTTCCCTGTGTGTCAGTTTCCTCATCTGTAAAGTGGAGGCAGCCTGTTAAACCAAAGAGCGCCTGTGAAGCGCTTGATTTCGTTTCTAGAAAGCAGTTCCCCCTCCACAGCGTCACTATTGTTTATGACCCTCATTATTTTCGGAAGTGGGGGGGAGTGCTGCTGCAGAGATTGGCCTGGCCTACTGCCACCCCGGTGGCCTTTCCTCTGACAAATCCCCAAGCTATCGCTGTTGATGTGACTGCAGTTCATATCACCACTGATCTTTATGCGCACTTCCTCCGAAATACCTCCTCTGATTTCCCACAGCGACCTTCCCAGGTAAGAGACTGACTTAGTCTTACACTAGGGAGGCGGATGCTGAGCAAGAGGACCAGCTGGGGTTCAGCAGTCCCCGTGGGGGAGCCGAGCTCGGTCCTCCAGGTGCGGGAGGTGGGCCAAGGAGGTTTCTGGGCTCCACGCCCGCTGACCTCCCGGGACCTCCGGTCCCGGTCCCGAGGCTGAGTGCACTGCGGGCCAGGCGCTGCCCCTCCTCCCGGATTCCAGGGCTCCTCAGCTCAAGGAGAAGTGGTGGTCGCCCGGGGTTGGGAGGGCCCAGGTGCTGACTAGGGCCAGGCCCTCGGCCCCAGCGGCTCAGGCAAGGCCTCGCCGCTAGGATTCGCCCACAGTGCGCTGGGCTGCTCCCTGGGTGCTGGCCCGCGCTCCCTCGGAGAAGAGCGCCGGCCGGCCTCTCCACCCACGCTTCACACTTAGATCTCCCGTTGCCTCTTCCACAAAATGAGCTCCTGACGAGGATGGAATTATATGGTGTATTTGAAGAGTTTATTATGCGGCCGGACATAGTAGACAGGGTAGGGCTGCGAGGGGGGGGCGGGGTTGCCAGCACAGGCCGGGAGACCCTAGGGAGGCAGCCGAAAGCGAAGGCCAGCTGGCCACGTGGGCCTTGAAGAGAATAAGAAAGAGGAAGGTGCTCAGGCTGTGGATGCCAGCCCTGCGCAGCCACTCCCGGCCACCCCATCGGCGAGCGCAGGGAGCTCTGAACCGCACCGCGGTTCCCGAGCAGGAGGCCGGTAGCCGCCCATCAGACAGCGGTCTTGCCAGCTCCCAGAACGACTTAACGCCTCCCCTCTTCAGGCTGACCGCACTCCTCGCTAGCAGGAAAGAGACCCTCGGAGACCTCGCCAGGCACGGAGGGAGAGCAGATTCCCGCAAGGGGTGCGCAGGCAGTTCTCGGCGCAAAGTCTCGCCGCCTGTGCCACAAGCCCGGTTCTGCCCGAACCGTTGGCCGGAGGTGAGGTTTGCTCTGGGACGCCGCAGGGCGATGCGAAAGGCGGGGCGCTGTCTGAGCTCCAAGACCGACCCAGCGCTCCCGGCTCGAGAAACGCCGCAGCGGGCCCGCTGGGTGCAAGCGGCTGGTCCCGGGGTTCGGAGAAGTATGTAGGGGTCCTTGCCACACACTCTGTCCCACAGGCACCAATGAGAGAGTGGGAGCTAGGGTAGGAGACCCAGGAGACCCAGATCTGGCGCTACGCGGGCGGGACTCTGGGCTCTGGAACTCCTTGTGAGAAATGTGCAAGTAGCTTGGAACATGCCAGAAATGGTGCGGGCAAAACAACGACAACAAAACTTTCCTTTTGCGATCTATTTCTTCATGTAGGTTGACTAAGAATCTCTCACCTTAAAACCTAAATGCAGCCCTGGCCCGTGTCGTTCGTTTGGTTGGGGTGTCATCCCATAAACGGAAAAGTCCTGGAATCGAGGGTTCGATTCCAGGTTAGGGTACATACCCAGGTTGCAGGTTCATCCCCAGTTGAGGTGCATGCAGAATGATTCTCTCTCACATTAACGTTTACCCCTCTCTCCCTCTCTCCTCCCCTCTCTTTCAAATCAATAAAAACATATCCTCGGGTGAGGATTTTTTAAAAAGCTAAAATCATACATGGCAATAACATCCGAAAGCTGCTGATTGTTTCAGGTTCAGCCTATCTTTGTTAGCAGGTTCCATGCAAGTAGTTCACTTGCACTTTTCAGACCCGCATCTGAATGGATTCAGCAGCATTTATTGGGCTTCTACTCTGTGCAGTGCTTGGGGGGAGCGCTCACAATTTTAAAAAGCCCAGTCATGGAGATTGGATTGACTATCAGTGAATTTACCAGAGTAAATAGGAGTCGTTTAGGTTCCCCATTTTTCTCCTTTTGAACAACAAAGACAGTTGGTTTTGATTTCCCAAAATAACTCTGGCCCCCTTCATCCAGTGCTGTCACCCTCTCCATATCCTCTCCTTCAATTAATTCAGTTCAATGCATTCAGAACAGTCATCTCTCAAGTGTCTAATGACATTGCTGCTGATGCAAACCGTCTACTCGGGTAACTGCCTCGGGTCTTTGTGTTGACATGTTTAAAGCAGGAAAATCTGTCTTTAGAAAACCTAGGTTAGAACTTTGGTAGAAGCTGACATGAAAAATTTCAATTTTTTTTTCTTTCTAAGAAACAAGTTCAAAACTGAGGTCTTTCATATCAAGTCACGTAGAAACCCTCCTGAAGAAAGGTCAAAAGAGGAAAAATTCTGAGTTGACACTGAACCAAATTTTACTTAAACCCAACTCTGACCAGCTAAATGTGGGAGCAATAAATCTAATGGGAAACTGAGGCAGGAAGCATAAAGGCCTCCCAGCAAAGAAAGAGGTGCAGACTCTCAGTGGTAGCCAGTGCTCAGGAAATTGCTCCCTGAGCTGCTGGAGCACGCTGGGAAGGGACCTGCAGACAACTCTGGGGAAGAAGGGAGGTCAAGCTCTGTAAACAGTGGCTCCCAACAGCTGTTCTAAGAGAGAAAGTTACTGGCTGATGTGTATCTTTTGCGCTACCTAGTGATGATTCATCAACACCAGGTTCTGATAAGTGTGCTATGTTTATAATCAGAGCTAGAATGGGCATAATAAAATGCTATTACTGTTTGTTTCACTAAAGTTATTTTTTTTCTATAAACAAAATGCCATGGCCTTTGAAAACATAGGTAGCTCTGACCTGTTGTAATTTTATAAAATATTTTATAGTTCAACTTCAGGTTGAATTGCTTCAAGTCATTCCACACAAAACATATGAACACTTAGATATAGGGTGTCCCCAAAAATGTATTCACGCTTTGGATGATTATAAAGTCTGGTTTGTTAGTATGCAGTTCATTTTTAAAACTTAAAAGCATCTACAGAAATGAATAAACGTGTTTTTTTTTTTGTCAACACCTGTTTTCAAATGAATGATCATTCTGGTTCAGGGACTGCTGGTAACCCAAAGCAATGAAATTGCAAACATCAAGAATCATTTCATTGGGTATTTCTGCACCCTCAATTCATCAACTGTTGCCGGTTTTGTACCGTAAACTTTATCTTTAATGTATCCCCTTAAGAAAGCTTAGTGGATAATTTTTTTTGTTCAAAGCTTAATCTGGCTGAAAATAAGAAAGCATTAATTGAGCTATCAGCTATTAAAATGTGTATACATGTTTTGGGGACACCCTGTGTATTCCATTTCATCAGCATGCATGCAAGATTCCTGTCTGCATTACAGAACACACTGAGCTCTCACTTCTAGTGATCATCATACAACAAAAATTGTAACAATAATTCTGCTATCGTTTAAATAAGTTGTACAATTTTTTTGAATTCTAAATTAGTCTGAATGCTAATGGAAGGGGAATTTGAGAAATCATTTCTCTTGTTTATACATGTTCTAAAAAATTCAGAAGCTTCGCACCTCTAGATATGTCTAGAAATACTGTCAATTTGAAATTGATGTATTACATGGAACTATTTCTACTTGAGTAGCTTTAGACACCAATAAAATGTATAAAGTAACACTCAACTTTTTTAATATTTGAAAGTCTATGAAATTGAATTTATTTCAATAAACAAGTTCATGGTTTATTTTTGTTCATGTTGAAAGCCTAATTTTCTAGACCAGAAGTTTCTACAGCAGATTATTTCTTCTCTGGACAGAGACACAAACAGATTTTGGTAATACACAATCCAACATTCATGCTACCTTTTGTCTTCAGATCCAGTGGAGGAGAAAGAGAAGAATCTCTGGCCAAATAAGGAAATTAACATGAAAATCAGACAAGGAGCACTACACAACCTGTGGTCTGCTTTGTCTATCAGAAAGCTCACAACTAAAATTCCTATTCAGTTAGAGCTGAACTATGTCTCTCATTCTGACATAGCATATTGAGGGAGGCTGAGAGTTTTAGTCAGAAAAATTGACTTCCAGTTCTCTGTTCACTATTAACCACCCTTCTCATCTATGTGGCAAATGACTTGTTATCTTTAAATCTCTTTTCTCATTAGTAAACCCACTTCACAGGATTGTTATCAGGATTAAATAAAATAATGTATGTGGAGAGTATTTTCTGATAGAAAATTTTAAATGCTAACCTTTTCACCTGTTTCACAAATGCAACCAATTTCTGCAGAAGTAAGGAGGTTGCTTTTTCAGACCAGTGCTGTGGCTGATTCTGGAAAGTATGCATAGAGTATATTTAGAGAAAATAAATTGGCCTCAACGTTTATATTCTTGAAAATAGTCACAATGAAGGCCATATTGACAAGTAAACTCTATGGCTTCACTTTGAACTTTGTTTAACCTTAGAGATTAAATAAAATCACTTCATGCATACTACTTATTTATCGAAGCTATCACTTACAGTGCTACATAGCTGGTTTTTGAAATGAGAAATGGAGCAGAAACCAGGAATAAGAACTCCAGACTTCTGTTTTCTTTACTTAGTTCAGCCATTCACTATAAAGATGGATTAAGATCATTTTGACCTTTGTTTTTTTCAACATTTATAAAATGCAGATATTACAGGATAGTCACACAATGCTGACAAAATATTGAGTGAGCTTTCATCCATCCCATTATCCTCAGACATTGTATACTGAATCTCTGAGCCCCCACAGAGCTCAAGAGTAGTCACAAAGCACATCCTTCACAGGATTAGTTTAGCTCTTCATAAAAAGCATGACAAGGGCCTGACTGGTGTGGCTTAGTGGTTGAGCATCAGGTGGTCACGGTTTGATTCCCAGTCACTGTAGGAAACAGCCTATCAATAATTCTTTCTCATCGTTGGTCCTATCTCAATAATTCTTTCTCATCGTTGGTCCTCTCTCTCTCTCTCTCTCTCTCTCTCTCTCTCTCTCTCTCTCTCTCTCCTATCCTCTCTCTGAAATCAATAAAAACATATATTTAAAAAAAAATAATAACTGAAGGGTACCAGGTTTGATTCAAGTGAAGGGCACATGCCTGGGTTGCTAGTTTTATCCCCAGTGTGGAGCTGTGCAACCCATTGATATCTTTACTAGATTTCTAATCCAGAAAGTAGCCCATCAATGATTCTCTCTCATCATTGATGTTTTTATCTTTGTCTCCCTCTTTCTTCCTCTCTGAAATCAATACAAATATATTTTTAAAAAGAAGTTGATTGTAGTAGGTGAATTTTAGGGGGATTTTTTGTGTGGAATTGTGTTATTTGCTTCCATTACTATTTGTTGAGATCTTGTGTTTTTTTTTGAGTTGTTTTATATTCTTTTTTTTTTAAGGCTAGACAAAACTATAATCAAATATCAATGGTAATTAACTCTGGGGAGTGGAATTAGACATCATTCCTTTATGTTTTAAGTTATGTTCTTATAAATTGCTTATATTTTGTACAATGGGAGTATACCATTTTCAAAATTAACAATAAACCTTCTAAAATGTTTTCAATGATTAACTCTTAGTAGAGGAATTACAGATGATTTTAACATTTTTTTCTTATTTGAACTGTTTGTTGAGAAAAAAATGTGCATTCTTTAAAAAAACATTGACTACATTGTTGTCACTTTTCCTGCAGAAAGTGCAAGTGTACTAAGTTACAACTCAGTGTGCTCTTAGAAGGTGGTAAAACCTTCTTCACCTCATTAATCATTGGTGGATCTAGGGAGCCTCCGTAATCAGAAATAATGGTGTGGTGTCACACTGCACAGTATTTGGAGAGGCTTCTGACTTAGGATCCATCAGGCCAGACAGACAGTTCAAGGTCAGACTGGGAAGGGACTGAGAAGTCTTCCTGGGACACTGCTCCATTCTTTTGTGGCTATCAGAACATGGCCAGAGAATGCCAGGGACCGAATATGTTGCCTTTGTTTTGGGAACTTTATATGATGTGGTTCCTTATTGTGTTTTTCTGTTTGTTTTTGTTCCATAAACTTGAATGTATTGTTTACTATTTACCAGGCTCTGTGCTGATTACCGCAATAGAAAGAGGCACAATATAGGTTTCCTATCCCCAGGAAGTTCATCATCAAAAGCAAGGCTCAGACAAGTAACAGGATACATTGCAATATAGGAACATAAGTGATATATCTTGGTTTATACAAAGTGCTCAGAAATATAGAGGAAGGAAAAACCAAGTCTGGGAGATTCAGGAAAATTGTAGAAGAGTTTGAAGTAGGCAGTCCAAGAAGAGATAGGAGAGGGAGTTGGTGCCAAAAAACTGCTAGGCAAAGACCTGGAGGCCCGAAAGGGCGTGGAGAAAGGGCACATGCAGTTCCTGCATTTAATATTGCTGCCATCAAGTGACTACACAATAGTTTAAAACAATACAAATTTATTCTCTTGTAGTTCTGGTGGTCAGAAGTCTCAAATCAAGGGGTCGGCAGGGCTGTGTTACTTTTGGAGACTTCTTGATGAGTCTGCTTCCTGCCTTCCCCGCTCCTGGAGGCTACCTGCATCTCTCGACCCTGCCTCCCCCTTTCTCCCATCACTCTAGCCTCTTGCTTTCATAGTCCTTACATCTTCTGAGGTCAAATCTTCCTCTTCCTTCCCCTTGTAAGGACACTTGTGATGACATTGGGCCCACCCAGATAATCCGGGATAATGTTCCCATCTGAAGATCCATGATCTCATCACGTCTGCAAAATCCCTTTAGCCCTATAAGGCAACATTTACAGGTTCCAGGGATTACAATCTGGAGATGGTTAGGGCCATTACTTAGCCCACCATTGTCACCCTGAGACTTTTACATCCTAATTCATCTACCTGGACAGCTCTTCTCCCTTGGGTCAGCTTAAGTGGCTCCTTTGCAGCTGCTGTGTAAACCTGGGCAAATACTGAACATCTCCCATTTCAGTCTCCTCATCTGGGAATGGGGATAATAACAGACCCAGCCTATTAAATTTTGTGAAGACAAAATGAGTTAATGTATGGAAAGCAGCACTTGGAGTATATGTAAAAAGCTCCATCGTAAAAGGCCTGTTGCTATCATTGCTTTTGTTACCCAGGTCTCTATTCTAGTATCACCTCTGCAAAAATATCTTTTCTAGCTACCCTATCTGATAGTCCCTCTAGTAATTCTCTACATATTTTTCTTTTCTTTCTTTCTTTTTTTTCATAATCATGGCCACAATCTCAACATTATTTTGTATGTGGTGTCTACTTTATTATTTTTCCTCCACCTCCTTCACTACAATGTAAGCACCATTTACCCCAGCATGAGACTTGCCACATGGTAGGCTTGCATTATGCACCTGTTGAATGAACAAATTAAACTCGCTAGTCCTGCATCAACTAATACCAGTAGAGTGGCCACACATGGCTACTGAGCACCTAAAATGTGGTGATTCCAAACTGAGATGCCTTGAAAGTGCAAAATACACATCAAATTTCGAAGACTCAGCATGAAACAAATAGCATTAAATATCTCATTAAAAAATTTCATATTATTTACACATTTAAATGATAATAACTTAGATATGTTGGGTGACATGAAATATATTAGTATCAATTACTAAAAAATTTAAATTACATATGTGATTCAGATTATAGCACTGCCCTCAAAAGACCTTACAGCATGGGCTCCAAAGGTTAGATTGTGGTTTGAATCCTTGTCCACCTTTTACTAGTTGTGTAACTCTAGGCAAATCACTTCTTTCAAAAAAAGCTATCTATCATTAGCTAAGTTCCAAAGAAAAAAATTATTTTTTGTCAGAGTTGTTCAGTCAGAGCTTTATAAAGGTTTTCAAACCTTTATAAAGGTTTTGAAAAAAAAAGAACATTATGAATAAAATTTTAGAAGATACTTAATAGTAGTTGATAGTGGAACTTTCACTTCTAATAAGGCCTGTTTCTGATGGTTTGTAGTTTTTTCAATGACTGCAACATTTGAAAGAAAAATATCGATATATTTTTTTAAATAAATCAATAGAAGTTTATCAAAATTCCTTAAATTTGTTTCTTATAAATGCCAATGCCAATTTTCAAGCTTAAAACTAAAGATTCTGCCCCAGAGGGTTTGTAAAGCATGGATATCACAGCTCATATCAGTTCTGACAAAGGGCCACCATTCATGAAAGCCTACTGCATCCCACTACTCCCACTCTTTCCTGGCCTCCAATTCTGGGACATACTAAGGCAAACAAATGTCCAGGGAACTATACAAAGGATTGTTATACTTCTTTTCCAAATATTTCCTTTTATCATTCTGACTTATCCCTACTTGTCTTATCAACGTTATAATATATAACATAGTGTCTTGTTCTTAGCAGATGCTCAATAAGTAGGAAATGACTCATTAGAAGAATGAACACAATAATTTAATATAAATAACATCCCCCTTCCTCTATCCTATTGTTTATGCTTCTCAGTGTTTTCATTATCAATTTATTGGAGGCCCAGTGCACAAAATTCATGCATGAGGCAGGGAGGTCCCCTCAGCCCAGCCTGCACCCTCTCCATTTTTCTTAAAGTATGATTGGCATACATTCTATTAGTTACAGGTGTACAACATAATGATTCATCCCTCAGGGGATGTCCAACTGCCGGTTTAGGCCTGATCCCCATGATTGGGCCTAAACCAGCAATTGGACATCCCTCTCATAATCTGAGACTGCTGGCTCCTAACTGCTCACCTGCCTGCCTGCCTAATCACCCCTAAACACCGCCCCCCTGCCAGCCTAATCAGCCTTAACCACCTCTGCCTGCCAGCCTGGCCCTGCCAGCCTGGTCACTCCTTACTGTCCCCCCTGCCAACTGGTCACCTCCAACTGCTTCCCCCCCCCCTGCCAGCCTGGTTGCCCCACACAGCCTGGTGATGGGTCATTTGGTCATCCCTCACTAACCCTCCTGTCTGCCTGGTCGCCTCATGCAGCCTGCTGTTCGGTCATCAATCCAGTTGTTTTGGTTGTGACAGACCCTGGATTTTTATACATTAGGATAATTATTTTCAACATATTTGCTTCCTTCTTTCTTTTCTCTCCCTGATGCCAATATCCTTGGATTTCTTTATGCTTTTTTATTTTATCTACCACTTTTTCTTTCTGATCCTCTTTAATATAGTTCCTGGCTAAACTTAGAAGACCTGCAATTCTGGCTGTTACAAAGTATTTTCAAAATAACTTTGTATATGTATAGTATACTATCATTTATCTCAGAAAGAGGAAATATATACATATTGATAATATACTAACAAACCAGAATGTAGGCTACTCCAGGGGACAAATAAACCTGTTTTCTTCAACAAATAAATTGTAAGATTAAAATAAACAAAGAGCCAAAACCGGTTTGGCTCAGTGGATAGAGCATCGGCCTGGAGACTGAAAGTCCTGGGTTTGATTCCAGTCAAGGGCATGTACCTTGGTTGCGGGCACATCCCCAGTGGAGGGCGTGCAGGAGACAGCTGATCGATGTCTCTCCCTCATTGATGTTTCTAACTCTATCCCTCTCTCTTCCTCTCTGTAAAAATATCAAATAAAATATATTTTAAAATAAAATAAAATAAACGAAGAGATTGAAGGGCAATAACTACTATAGATTAATAAAACTATTGGAAACATATTAACCAATTATAATTTATAAACTTCTTTGTATTTTAGTATAAACAAACAAAACTATAAAATAAAAACATTTAAAAGATTTATGAGACAATTGTAACTTTGAACACAAACTAGATATTTAATGATATTAAGGAATAATTGCTATTTTTATTGCAGTATGATTGACATACATTGTATTAAAGGTGTACAACATAATGATCCAGTATTTATATATAATGCAAAATTATCACCACCATAAGTCCAGTTAAAATCCATCACATACATAGTTACACAAATTGGTTTCTTGTAGGGAATGAGAACTTCAAGATTACTATTGTAGCTTCTCAAAAATGCAATATAGTATTATAAATTATAGTAACCATACTATATATTATAATCCCAGGTGTTACTCATTTATAACTGGAAATTTGTACCTTTTTATACTCTTCTCCCATTTTGCCCATATCCGCCCTCAACTCAGGCAAACATCATCCATCTTGCTGCAAATGCCAAGATTTGCTTCTTTTTGTGGCTAAATAATATTCCTTTATTTATATTCCATATATATCACATCTTCTTTATCCATTCATCCATTGATAGACATTTATGTTGCTTCCATATCTTGGCTATCCTATATAATAAAAGCATAGTATGCAAATTGTCTCCTTGGCCAGAGTTCTGGGAATTTGACCACAGGGCAGGGGCAGGGCTGGTTGGGGGAAGGGAGGGAGTACCCTGCCAGCAGCCTGCAGCTGCTAGGGACCCTACCAGTGCATGAATTTCATACAATGGGCCACTTGTTCTAAATAATGCTACAATGAGCATGAGAATGCATATATCTTTTCAAAATAGTGTTTTTGTTTTCTTTGGATACATATCCAAAAATAGGATTGCTGAGTAATATGGTAATTCTGTTTTTTTTTTATTTAATAAATCTTTATTGTTCAGATTATTACAATTGTTCCTCTTTTTCCCCCCATAGTTGCCCTCCACCCCATTCCCACCCCACTCTCTGCCCTTACCTCCCCCCCACTGTCCTCATCTATAGGTGCATGATTTTTGTCCAGTCTCTTCCTGCAACCCCCACATCCCTTTATCCTGAGAATTGTCAGTCCACTCCCTTTCTATGCCCCTGATTCTATTATATTCACCAGTTTATTCTGCTTATCAGATTTTTCATTCACTTGGTTTTTAGATTCACTTATTGATAGGCACGTATTTGTTGTTCATAATTTTTATCTTTACCTTTTTCTTCTTCTTCCTCCACTTAAATAATACCTTTTAGCATTTCATACAATATTGATTCGGTGGTGATGAACTCCTTTAGCTTTTTCTTATCTGTGAAGCTCTTTATCTGCCCTTCAATTCTGAGCAGACATAGAGCATTGCCCTTCAATTCTGAATGATAGCTTTGCTGGGTAGAGTAATCTTGTTATAGGTCCTCGCTATTCATCACTTTGAATATTTCTTGCCACTCACATCTGGCCTGCATAGTTTCTGTTGAGAAATCAGCTGACAATCATATGTGTGCTCCCTTGTAGGTAATTAACTGTTTTTCTCTTGCTCTTTTTAATATTCTCTCTTTGTCTTTTGCTCTTGGCATTTTAATTATAATGTGTCTTGGTGTGGTCCTCTTTGGATTCCTTTTGTTTGGGGTTCTGTGTGCCTCCTGGACTTGTACGTCTATTTCTTTCACCAGGTGGGGGAAGTTTTTGGTTATTATTTCTTCAAATAGATTTTCAGTATCTTGCTCTCTCTCTTCTTTTGGCACCCCCATAATTTAGATGTTGGTATGCTTGAGGTTGTCCCAAAGGCTCCTTACACTATCTTTAAATTTTTGCTTTCCTTTTTCTTTTTGCTTTTCCAGTTGAGTGTTTTGTCCTTCTTGGGATTTCAAATCTTTGACTTGATTCTTGCATTCCTCTAGTCTGCTGTTAGGTCTCTGTATATTTTTTATTTCAGTCAGTGTATGGTTAATTTCTAGTTGGTCCTATTTCATATCCTTGAGCGTCTTGTTAAATTTATCGGCCTTTACTAAGAAATTCTTGAAAAGCCTTATAACAGTGGTTTTGAACTCTATATCCAGTCATTTCCTTTCCTCCATTTCTTTTGTTTGTGATGTTTCTTTGTCTTCACATTTTTGCTGCTTCTCTGAGTTGGTAGAGTACCTTTGTGTGCTAGGTCTCCAATACGGCCTAGTGGCTCAACCTCCCCCAGTGTCCTGAGGTGGACACTTTTGGTGCACCCCTTTGTGGACTGTGTACACAGCCTTGTTGTAGTTTAGTCTTGATTGTCATTGGTAACATTGGAAGGAATTGACCTCCAGGTCAATTGGTTGTGAGGATCAGCTGTGTCTACACTGGGAGAACTTCTATGCTGGAGACACCCTTGTGAGACAAGATTTGCAAAATTGCAAAAACCTCTGTGTTCAGCTTGGATGGGGCAGAGTCTGAGGGCAGAGCAGACAGCCTTGGCTTCCTGTCAGCTGTGCCCTAAAAGGTCCCTGGGTCTCAGTGTCCCTCAGTAATCATTGCAAGCACCTCTGAGAGAAAGCCACCCTTGAGTTCTACCTGCTGCCAGACAGTCCAGTTTCTCCCCAAATGAGTCTGAGTTCCTAGAAACTTGCCCAGAACTGAGTTCAGTGCAGTTGGGAGCTTCCATCTTTCTCGCACTCAGCCACCTATGCACTCAGCAGTCAGTCCTCTCTGTGCATGTGTGCCTCCAGACCTCTGCCTTCCGCAGCTCCCCTGAGTCTCAGTGTGTTTTCTCTTTTCCTGGCAGTCCAGATTTCCCCCAAATGAGTCTGGGTTCCCAGAGTCTTGCCTGGGACTAGAGTTCAGCGCAATCGGGAGCTTCCATCTTCCTCCTGCTTGAGGAAGCCAGCTACACACTCAGCCACTGGTGCGCACTCAGCTGCCAATCCTTTCCGTGTATGCATGCGTGCGTCTCTGTACCTCAGCCTTTTGTAGCTCCTCTGAGTCTCAATATGCTTTCCTTTTTTCTTCTAGTTGTAGAATTTACACTCAGCCAGCTTTCCTGTGGTTCTGGATGGTGTCCGTTTTGTCTTTTAGTTGTAGTTTTGATACTGTTGTGCGAAGCAGCAGTGTAGGTGTTTACCTATGCCACCATCTTGGTTTTTCTCAGTAATTCTATTTTTAATTATATTTTAGGACCTCTGTACTATTTTCCATAATGGCTACACTAAACTACATTCCCACAAACAATGCAAGGGTTCCCTAACCTCACCAACACTTTTGTGTGCAAACAGCAATGTTTAGTTGTACAATCAGTATTTTTTATTTCTTGTCTTTTTTTTTAAATGAAATTTTATTTTTCAAAATATACAGCTGGTGAGACCTGTTGTTCATATACCGTCACCATCAGCTGAGGCATCACCAACTTTGGTATTTCTGGTATAAATTACTTGAGCTTTGAAACTTGCCCTGGCCTAGGAGCCACAAATCTCCTGTGTCTTAGAGACAACAGCTGGGGTTATAAACTTGTAATTGGGAACTTCCTACAGAGCTTGTCATATGTTGCTTTGCCAAACAAGCCTAGGTTATTGAGCTTGTCCTGAACTTGGCCTTTGGACCACTTTTTCTTTTTAGCCTTGCCCCCAGATTTGTTCATTGGAACTTTGTCTTTCTTGGCTAGTATCTTTCTGCTTATTGTCATCCTTTGGTGGCACAGGGAAATTCAGGGAACAGCTGCTACTACTACCTCAGTAATATCTTGAGCAAAAGGGCTATTTCTGGTCTTTTTTATAATAACCATTCTGATAGGTATGAGGTGATGTTTCATAGTGGTTTTAATTTTCATGTCTCATAGTGGTTTTAATTTGCATTTGACCCTGGCTGGTTTGCCTCAGTGGATAGAGCGTCCAATTCTATTCCAGTCAAGAGTACATGCTTGGGTTGCAGGCTCGATCCCCAGTAAGGGGAGTGCAGGAGGCAACCAACCAATGATTTTCTCTCATCATTGATGTTTCTGTCTCTCTCTCCCACTCCTTCCTTCTGAAATATATATATATATATATATATATATATATATAATTTGATTTGCCTGATGATTTGTGATATTGAGTACCTTTTCATATGTCTGTTGGCCATCTGTATATCCTCTTTCAGGTCTTTAGCCCATTTTTAAATTAGATTGTTTGATTTTTTACTATGAGTTCTTTACTATATGAGTTGCTTTATATATTTTGGATATTAACTTCTTATAAGATATATGATTTTCAAATATTTTTTTCCTATTCAGTAGATTGTCTTTTCATTTTGTTTATGGTTTCCCCTGCTGCATAGAGGTTCCGTTTTTAAGGTATGATAATGGTAAAAGTGCCCATATCTTTTAATGATATGCTCTAAAGTATTTAGAAATAGATATGATATTTGGCATTTTGTTTAGAAATCTGGGGATATGTAAATGAAGCAAGATTGGCAATGAGTTTATCAGTATTATGGGTGATGAGTACAAGGACTTTGTTAGACCATTTATCTTTTGAATATCCTTAAAATTTGTCATAATAAAAAGTAAAACATAAAATAATTGTTTATTGCAAATAAATGTGATTATAGAAAACTAGAAGAGTAAGAAAAATGAAAAGAAATGTTCCTAATGCCCTAGCTGGTTTGGTTCAGTGGATAGACAGTTGGCCTATAGACTGAAGGGTGCTGGGTTTAATTCATCAAGGATACCTACCTCAGTTGCAGGTTCAATCACAATGCACATGCGAGAGACAACCAATCAATGTGACTCTCTCACATCAATGTTTCTCTCTGTGTGTTTTTCCTCCTTCCTTTCACTCTCTCTAAAAGAAAAATCAATAGAAAAATAGCTTTGAGTGAGGATTAACAATAAAATAAATGCCTCTAATAACAGAGCAGTGATTATTTCTTAACTAGAGGCCCAGTGCATGAAATTTGTGCACTCGGGGCATGGGGAGCCCTCAGTCTGGCCTGCACCCTCTTTTGAGAGCCCTTGGGGAATATCCTACTGATGGCTCAGGCCCACTCCCCATGGACATCAGTCAGTAGGACATCCTTAGAACTGCCACAGAGGCAGAAGAGGTTCCCACCACCACCACTGCACTCACCAGCCATGAGCCCGGCTTCTGGCTGAGCAGCGCTCCCCCTGTGGGAGTGCACTGACCACCAGGGGGAAGCTCCTGCATTGAGTGTCTGCCCCCTGGTGGTCAGTGCACATCATAGCAACCAGTTGTTCTATCATTTGGTCGATTTGCATATTAGCCTTTTATTATATAGGGTCATTTGTATTTGGTATGTGTTTTTTTCAATCTGTATTCTATACACCAGAGAGGGTCGGGTCTGCATTGCCACCATTTGTCCACCATCCAGAACTGAAATATCATTGCTAACAACACTGTCATCTGAGGTCATGTGGAAAATAGGAACTGTCCTTAATAAATACATGTGCATACCTATGGCTATTTTAAAGCATGACCATACATTTTTTACAGTCCTCCTCTAAAAAAAAATGGAGTCTATGCCTTCCCTCTTTGAATCTGGATGAGTGTATGGTTGCTTGGCCCAAATGAATATGGTGGAAGTGACTCAATATGATTAAAAGCCATGCTCTTGGGACCTTGAGCCACCCTGTAAGAAGTCTGACTATCATGTGGCCATTGAGCTTTGAGGAAGCTACATGTAGAGATCAAGGGGAGAGACTCCCATTGAGAGCTCCAGATGAGCCTAGACTTTGAGTCATCTCAGATTCATGAATAAAGAAGCTTCCAAGTGATTCCAACCCCCAGCCATTCAGGAATTCTTAGCTGAGGCTTCAGACATAGTGGACAAAAGAAAGTTGCTGCGTAGCCAGCATAGCTATGAACCAGAAGGTCATGGTTTGATTCTGGTCAGGGAACATCCCCAGGCTGCAGGCTTAATTCCCAGTGGGGGTCATGCAGGAGGCAGCTGATCGGTGATTCTCTCTCATCATTGATATTTCTCCTTTCCTTCCCTTTTCCTCCTCTCTGTCTTCCTCTCTGATATCAACAATAAAAAATATTTTTAAAAAAGAAAGTTACTATTCCCTGTTTGTATTGTTGGCCCATAGAATCCATTAACATATTAAAACAATTATTTGAGGTTTGAGATAGTTTGCCACACAGTAATAAATGATAGGAACAGAATTTGGTACCTGGAAAGAGATTGCTGCCTTAAAAATGGCTAAAGCGTGTGGTATTTGCTTGGGGACTGGATGACAAGCCAGACAGGCATTGGGAAAGCTGATGAGAGAAATGTTATCAGAAGCTGAGGAAAGAAGAAATTTGTTAGGTATTGGCAGAGCTTTTGACAACACTGTCATCTGAGGTCATGTGGAAAATAGGAACTGTACTTAATAAAATTTTTAGTTATCTGAACAGGATATTAAAGGTGCCACCAACTTATTCTATCTTACTATATAAAATGTGAAAGGATAAAGATGAACTAAAGAATGAAACCTTCAGTTTTTAAATATAATTAATGTGGTAACCCCTTTCCACATCCTGCATGGTTCAGGGTTCCCAGTTCAGGGTTCAGGTTCTGGAGCAGGCCACATGCAAATGAAAAGAGAGACTGGAAAAGTATCAATATGGTGATATTGGGGGGCCAGGAGGGAGCCTTCCTCTAGTGCAGTGGTTCTCAACCTGTGGGTCGCAACCCCTTCACAGGGGTCGCCTAAGACCGTCAGAAAATGCAGATATTTACATCACGATGCATAACGGTAGCAACATTTCATGGTTGGGGGTCACCACCACATGAGGAACTGTATGCAAGGGTCGAGGCCTTAGGAAGGTTGAGAACCACTGCTCTAGTGGAAAGACTACCTCTTGCTCTGGCCTTTTTCTCCCTTTTATTAAGACTATGGGATACACCCATGACCTTTAAGCAGGAAATTACAAGAACAGAAGTTTACATGAAACAAACAGGTAGAGGCTGCTTCAGCTAACAATGTTTCAACTAAACAGTGAGTGATTAGCTCTGACCTTTCAGAACAATTAAGGTTGACCAGTCTTCTGGTCTCCTGTCCACATCTTTCTATTAGTAAGACAATGTTTGGTTTCCGGCATGTCCCCCGTTTTCTTTC
>PVJN01003820.1:0-96636 GCA_004026805.1 Lasiurus borealis
TCTGTTGTCTGCTCTGTATACCAGGGGGTTTCTGTCCCCAAAAGTGACCTGTTAGGCAGATTTCTCAAAATATTAAATGTTTCAATATAGAAGTTACTACAAAAAAGTAACAAATTAAGTATTTGAGGTTAGTCTTTGTTTTAGTTACACTGTGTTACATAGGAAACCTTTAAACTTTTACTTTTGTTCATTAAGTTTGAATATGTGATAAATGCAGCCTATTGTTTCTGGCTTTTTAAGATAGAGATCCAAGAAAACAAATGATAATATTTTCAGTTTCTCATCACAAAAAGTTTCCAGGTTATAAAAAAACACACACAAATACTGACATGTATATCATATTTAATGTAAATAATGGTCTGTTTTTAGCCAGTACTATTGCTGAAGCGTTTCCTTCAAATAAATGACACACTAGCCAGCGTGCCCATGTGCAAGTTTGTCTGTTTGTGTGTGTTCTTATTCTTTATGTTAGTATTTATTTCCCGTTGTAAAATCTTAGAAGCAATGATTGTTTACTTCCTGGACATGTGTGGTTACTCACATGAATTGCCCTGTATGTAGGAATTCCAACTAAATGTTGCAGTGACTACTTAATGACTTAGATGCGAGTAATTCAGTGATCCTTTTGTTTTGTTTTTTTTCCCAGAGTTGCCGTGATGGAAGTCAAAGCAAAACAAAAATTCACAGGAAAAGGTACAAAGAAGTCACAAGAAAAAAACAGATTTTATAAGAACAATGTTAAGATGCCTTACCAAAATATGCTTCTCTTCTCGTGTGGTTATTTATTTGGCCTTTATAATTGGAGGGAGGGGTGTCAGCTAATGATACTGTTGCCTCATGTTAGCCACACTAATTCACCACATTGTATTTTAATGTTTGATAAATTGTGGTTGATTAGTATATAATACTGGCAAGCTATATACTTTTATCTTCAAGATGTCTAATTGTGATGTCTTAATATTCCATCAGGTGTCAGTATTGCAAAATAGAAAAGTCAGTCTGTATAAATGATTAAATGTTTCCTAAGGAGTCTTTGCTTGTTTTTTTCTTACAGCAGTCTTAGGGCATAGCTGTTGCAGTTTTCATTTCATTTGTTAGGTATTTAATTTGCAAACTTTGTTGACCAAAGAAGATTTTTGTCAAATAACTTTTATAGGGTTTGAAAATTATTTTTGAAAATTAGAATTTTTGAAAAGTTAATATCTTTAATTTGCCTATATGTTATACCTCCTAAATTTCAAGTGTTTATTCTATTTTTGGATTCCCAAGATGTTAATGAACTTTTAGAAGTTATGTGTAAAGACTAATGATGTGGAATCATTAAATTAGAATACAAAGGTATATAAATAACTCCTCACTTCTACTCTATGCTTAAAATAGAGAAATATAACAAACTGGTTATCTCTAGAATTATGTATAGTTTTTATTATGCATACCTCTACTTTATAGTTTTTCTGTAATGAACCTGTATTATTAAAATTTTTCTGTAATGAACTTGTATTATTACAAGTTTTTAAATTTTGGTTTGGTATTTTAAATCATACTCCATATTTGAGAGTAGGACAAAGTATTTTTACTAAAGAGGGTATAATTTTCTGTAACAATTACAACCCAGTGGATACAGGACATCAAGGTTCAGGATTATTGAACTAATAATTATATTGTGTCATCACTAGATTCTGGTTCTTCAAAGACATTCCCAAGAAAAGTTGTTAAGGAAGGTGGACCTAAAATCACATCTAAGAACTTTCAGAAAGGTGCCACAAAACCAGGAAAAAAAGGTGTGAAACAGTTCAAGAATAAGCAACAAGGGGATAAAATACCAAAGAACAAATTCCAGCAGGCAAATAAATTCAACAAGAAGAGAAAATTCCAGCCAGACATTAAAAGTGATGGTAAGTACTGGTTGCTTTGGCACGGTTTTTGTGGAGGCCTTGCCCTACCTGAGCAGTTGCCAGAACCACTCTGCACAGGGACTCTAGAAATCTGTTAGAGGCCTCCCATTCTTATTCCTTGACAGGCAACATTTGGGGTGGGGGTGAAAAGTAGATGGGATGGCCCTATCCGGTTTGGCTCAGTGGATAGAGCGTCGGCCTGCGGACTGAAGGGTCCCGGGTTTGATTCTGGTAAAGGGCAAATACCTGGGTTGTGGGCTGGATCCCCAGTAGGGGGCGTGCAGAAGGCAGTCAGTCAATGATTCTCTTCCATTATTGATGTTTCTATCTCCTCCATTCCTCTCTGAAATCAATAAAAAAATATTTAAAAATATATATATATCTGCCTTGGCTAAGAATGTCTTGGTGATAAAGAGACATATAGACCATCCTTTCACAGAGCTTAGGTCAACCCATCAGGTGGCTCAGGTCCAGCAGGCAGTTCCACGGAGGGTGTAGAGTACACCTGGCAATTTGACTTTCTTTGTTCAGGACAAGCTGCTCACTGAGGGGATATACTGGCAGGGCCCCAAGGTGTCTGTTGAAACTCCCAGCTCATTTCTTCGTTAGGCTGTTTCAGGGGTCATTTCTAAACTAGAGCCTTGCTGTCTCTTGTACAGTGTGCCCCTCTTGTGTATCATCTTGCATTGGTCTCCACGTTTATGTACTGTGATATATATACACACACACACACACACACACACACACACACACACACACACACACACACCTTCTCTGTGTATGTATGTATGTATGTATATATATATACATATATATATATATATATATATATATATATATATACCTTCTCTGCAGCATCATGGGACTGTCTCTGGTGTCTTTCATTCTCTTTCCAAAATGGCATCTGGTAACACTGCTTGTTTAATGCCAACTGAGACCACTGCCATTTGGCCTTCTCACTTGTTCCCTAGCCCTGGTCCCTGCTCTCTACTCTGCCTGAGGCTGTTGACTAGAGGGACAGCAGCCTTTATACAAGGAGGTTGGGTGAGGGGAAGGAAGGAACAGTTTTCATTGTTTCTCTTAGGTATGCAGGGTTCTTGCACACTCCAGCTTCAATGTTTTCTCTTGATCCTTTTTTCTTCCTCTTGCCTCCATCACACTCCCACACCCCAGTTTCTCTTTCCTACTTTCTCTAAAGCTCCTAAATCTTCCTTTCCCTACTGAGATTTGGGCACCTGATTTTTAAACACACACATCCTCACATGATCCTGTCATGCTGAGGTCTGGTTCCTTCTTTGGAAGCCATGTTTCTGACATTTCAAAACAAAACTTTGATTTTATTTTCTCATATTTTTATTCTAGCAACTGAGGGGTATTAGATACTAGATATCCTCAAAATTGGTATGACTACTGTAACCCAGCATGACATATGTTAAGGGTGCCCTAAAGTTTGTGGAATTAAATGAGTCTGAGTCAGTTATTGTCCTCTGCTGTATATTCCATGATAGTCTAATATTAAAAGTAAATATGCCCTCTGTTACCTATAACCTGTATTACCAGGCCAGGAATAAATAACCAGGAAGGGGAATACATATGTTGTATAGCCATTCAAAATTATGATTTCAAGGAATATTTATTTTCATGAAGAAATGCTTAAGGAAGAGTAATATAAAACACGCCCAGACAAAAAGACAGGAAGGAAATAATATGTCAGTGGTTATATTTTAAGTATTGGGATTATAAAAGAATTTTGTTTTTTGCATTTTCTAAGTGTTTTATTAATGAGTATATTTTCTAATCAGAGAAAGGGAGATATTTAGAAAAATTTAATTCTCCAAAGAGGATACTCATGTTAACAATACACATTAAGTTATTCTTTCTTTGGCCTTTTTAGGCTTTTTGATTCAATTGGTTTTGAGGATAAAAAATACTAATAGAAAGATACTTGACTTTTATAGAATCACTCTGTAGAAAACTTAGAACTTTTGATTGTGCAGTGTTACGCGTAGAAGGAAGCAGAGCATAAAGTTTCAGAGTTGTCTCTGGATATGAATCCCAACTCTGCCACTTATTAGTTGTAAGACCTTGAACTGGGAGCTTAACTAATTTATGCCTTTGTTTCCCCAATGAGAAAGGGAGGGCAATAATAGTACCTACCTCTTAGCAAATGTATGGTATCAAGGATGGTCATCATGCTATACATTATCTTTAGACTTACTCATCTTGTTAGCTACAGTTTGTACCCATTGGCCAGTATCTTTTCATTTTCCCCACTTCCTTGCCCTGGTAACCACTTTTCTACTCTCTGCTTTTGTCTTTGACATTTTTGTATTCTACATGTATGTAAGATTTTATAGGTTTTTTTGTTTGTTTCTGTGTCTAACCCGAGGACTCATCTGAAAAGAGAAAAAGTATTTACCTTAAAATAGAGTTGTTCTGAGAATTAAATGACTTAATACATAACAGCACTCAGAATGGTGAATTTTTTTATTACATTGTTTTTCCTGTTTTAATTTGGATTAATTAACCTAATTATTTGGACTAATTAATTTGAACTAATATTTGTTTTCCTTAAGAACTGATTATATCGTCCTAGCCAATTTGGCTCAGTGGATAGACTGTCAAGCTGCAGACTGAAGGGTCCCAGGTTTGATTCTAGCCAAGGGCATATGCCTGGGTTGTGGGCTTGATCCCCAGGAGGGGGCATGCAAGAGGCAGCCGAACAATGATTTTCTCTCATCATTGTTGTTTCTATCTCTCTATCCCTCTCGCTTCCTCTCTGAAATAAATAAAAATATATTAAGAAAAAAAGAACTGGTAATACCTAAAGTCTGATGAACTTGATGTACTAAAGTAGAGCTTTATTTTACAATTGAAAAGGATGTTTAAAAGTTCTGAATTGTTTTTTACCATCCTTTTTGTCCCTCCCCCCCCCTTTTTTTTTTTTAGTAGGATCCTCTTAAGAATCAAGAAATAGCTACTGAATGAATGGATGGCTAGTTTGAACCAAATTTAAAATGTATAGACTGCTCTGAGGATGAAATAAAGTATAAGCATATAGAGAATGATATTTTCCCCCTTCTAGTTTTCCCATTTAGTATACATAGATCCTGATCAGTGATTGCCCTATGTACATGACTTATACTTGTTTGTAGCACTCAGAATGTTAATTGTAATTGGAAATAATTTCTAGAATCAGCAGCCAAGAAACCCAAATGGGATGATTTCAAAAAGAAGAAGAAAGAACTGAAGCAAAGCAGACAATTAAGTGATAGAACCAACTATGACATTGTTGTTCGGGCAAAGCAGATTTGGGAGATCATGAGAAGGTAATGCTACTTAATGGCATCTTTATTAGTCTCTTTGAGATGATGGAGAAGTACGATAATGAAATGTCCTAAAACAAATGACATAGTACTTGGGTTATTTAGAGAGCATTCATAACACTCCAGTGGAGGTATCAGTATTTGGATATCTTGTTTTAGAAATGTGGGGATCACTAGGATGGTGGCCGATATGTTTATGAAAATGCATTCGAGTTAAATTTGGTTTGATATCCTTCCCGAAAGATTTCTGAGAAAAATGAAGGACAATTTGTTTATCAACTAGGTTTTGAGATACTTAAGTCTTTGGTATCTTGCACTTGTTTTATTATTATTTTCTTTACTTTTGAAGTTCTGGCTGTGAAGGTTTAAATTGATGCATGAAATTATACCTTGTGAGATGAATTTCTGCCTTTGAGAAAATTACTTCTCTCTGGCTGCTCTGGAATAGTAATATTAATGTCAATAGATTTGCTGCCTTCAAAGAGAAAATCACACTTAACTGGGTGACCATACACTGAAGCAGTTTTTAGTTTTGTGTAAAACTAAAATGTCTTTGCTTAAGCTATGTTTCTGCCCTCTTTTATTCTCTTTTACAGAAAAGACTGTGACAGAGAAAAAAGAGTGAAGTTGATGAGTGATTTGCAGAAATTGATTCAAGGAAAAATTAAAACTGTAAGTAGGGCATACTTACAGTTTTAACTCTTGAAATTTACTTACTCTATAAAGGGTAGCTGGCCATTTATAACAAGTGAAATTGTTGTTGTTTTAAGTGCATTTAGCCAAAAATTTCAAATAATGACTAAATAATAAATTTAATAATTAAAGAATTTATTGCTGGGAAATTGTAAAAAAAAAAATCAAGTGTTTGGCTGTGTCATTTTAAAATAATTTACTTAAGATAAATCAGTGTTCTTGAAAGTTACCTTGAAAAATTTATTAGTTTAATAGTATGTGGTAAAATGTTTTTCTCTGAACACCCTATTCTTTTGTATGATCTAAATTGTTGGCTTTTTAGGTGTGTGATACAAATATATTACTTCTTTCTTCCATGCTTTTACAAACATGCAGAGGTCTTTCAAATGTTATAAATTTGGGAGTTCTAACGTAATTTTCATTTTTGATGTTTAGTCTTGTATGATAATAAACTGTTGACTCATGTATTTGGATACATACTTAACGACTGATCACCTGTCAGATAGCAGACTCAATAGCTTTGGGGACTCTGGAGGAGCAGCATGTGCCAAACCATGTACAGAGGCCTAACAGGCTACATTGCAGTTAGAAGGAAAGTTCCCTGCTGCTGCTTTCTTAAACATCCAGCAAGATCTTTTTAGGAAGAACTGTTTCTCTGCTCTAGCAGTATGTTATCGCCTATTTATAAACATTTCACTCTCAGGATCTTTTCCCAATTACTCCTAGGTTATTAGTACTTGCCCATGGATGTGGGTGTTTAAATCTGGTGTTCAGTTCACTCTGCTGTTTAGTATATCTGTACCTTTGGACAATTATAGCATATTTATTATGTACTGTGTGCTAAGAGTTGTGCTAAACAATGCATATCTTGTCTCCTTTACCTTAACGTTATTAGACATTTCATACATCTGGGACTCAGACAAGTAAACTTTCATTTCCAGGGTTAGAGATTGCAGGTTCCTTAATGTCTCATAAATTTATTTCTCTCATCTGTAAATAGCAACAGCCCACTCTTAAGGTTGCTTTGAGGTCTAAATGAAAAAATATTTAAAACATGTATTTGGGTATGTAGTAAATAATCAATATATGTACAAAAGTGGCCCTATTTTTTAAAAATTGTTTTAGTTTTAATCATTAATGTCTACATAAATACCCCTTAAGGAAATTCTGAAATCTGTGGCCTTGGTGTGTGTGTGCCTTCACCTTTTGATTTGTAGGAATTAAAACATTTTAGAGACAGATTGAGCAACTAATAATAAGCATTATTAAAGTACGCAGGTCCAATATCATAGTAAAAAATAATTTTGCATAACTAATAATTATTGCTATAGAAAATTAATCAGCAAGTACTCCCTTCATTAAGGACCTAATCCATCCAGTAGTTGTGATGGGGGAGTGTATTGGGGAATCAGATTTGAAATATAACGAATTTCTAAGAATACAATTTTAAAAATATATATATTTTAGGTTTTTTTTGCAGAGAGGAAGGGAGAGGGAAAGTTAGAAACATTGATGAGAGAGAAACATCAATCAGGAACCTCCTGCACATCTCCTACTGGGGATATAACCGCAATCAAGATACATGCCCTTGACTGGAATCGGACCTGGGACCTTTCAGTCTGCAGGCCGACGCTCTAGCCACTGAGCCAAACCATTTAGGGCTAAGAATACAATTTGATACATGTTCAAGGAATCATAATAAAAATGTAAGAAATGGAGGGAGTAACTTATGATTGCCAATGTATGTATTTGTTGTGTAACAAGACGCTTTTTAGATCTATATCTTTAATTGCCAGAGCCAAACTTTCTTAGTTTTAAAAAGATCAAAGAAGAGAATTTTGAATAAGAAAATTCGCCTTTTAGGTAAAGTAACTTTCAGAGAAATTAGAAATATGGCATGTATAGTCATTAGACAGATTTGGTTTGATATTTGGTTTTAAATAATAATGATTGGAATCTTGTAGAATAGTTAAATCTGTTCCTGTCTCAGTGCTGTATTATAGGCAGCAAAACCAAAGAATGCTATTTTGTACCATTAAAACAGGTATTTTCACTCCCCAGTAGCCTAGATTTAGTTTTATCCATGAAGACCCTTCCTTTTATCTAGCAAGGAATTCTGAAAGCGATAGCAATAAAACCTAAATAATACTAGAGGCCTGGTGCATGAAATTTGTGCACTCAGGAGAATGGGGGAGGCTTCAGTACAGCTTGCACTTTCTCCTGGTCCAGGAGCCCTCAGGGAATGTCCAAAGCTGGTAGTCAGACATCCTTAGTGCTGCCCTGGAGATGGAAGAGGCAACCGCCTCCACCACTGTGCTCTCCAGCCGTGAGCATATGCCCCCTGGTGTACATCATAGCGACTGGCTGTACAGTCCATTTGCATATTAGCCCTTTATTATATAGGCTGGCATAGGATAATAGAAACATAAGTCATAGAGAGTTAATCTAAAGGCCCAAACTATCTTTCCTACAGATTGCATTTGCACATGATTCAACTCGTGTGATCCAGTGTTACATTCAGTTTGGCAATGAAGAACAGAGAAAACAGGCTTTTGAAGAACTGCGAGGTATTTCTTATATTTTGAAGATTAATTTTAATCATTTGTAATGAGTCACTTGTTTTCTCTTGAAATAATCCAAGACTGTCCAGCAAGAATTCTGTTGCAGGAAAGCAATGTGTCCTCTGTAGGACTTTTTGAATTTTTATTTGTTCTTTGCCTGGGATAGACAGAAGGCTAGTTTATATTCCTAGGATTATGCATTTATTTAGTCCTTTTCTTTATTTCTAAGGAGTCATTGTAATATATTTTGTTTTCCAGATGATTTGGTTGAATTAAGTAAAGCTAAATATTCCAGAAATATTGTTAAGAAATTTCTCATGTATGGGTAAGTTGTTTTATTTATAAAATATATTTATATTATTTTTTAATGATGTGGGTGTCGATTGTGTGCAAATGTTACTTGAAAGTATGTGACCATAAGAATGGCCCTCAACAGTTGCTTGTAACGTTTCCAGGGAGTGTGTTCTTAAAAACAAATTCTGAAATTGATGTAAATTGATGGCACTTCCTTCACTATTCTTAGTGTATATCTTGAAACCATAGAAGAAGAGAAGTAGGATAATCAACTTGTAATTTGTTATCAGTATTTAGAGGGAAGAGGGTTGAAGGTGCAGGTGAGTACACATAGACACAGAGGCAGAGCCAGTGGTCAAGAAATGTCAAGATGGGCCCTAGCCACTTTGGCTTAGTGGCTAGAGTGTCAGCCTGTGGACCGAAAGGTCCTGGGTTTGATTCCCGTCAAGGGCAGGTAACTTGGTTGCAGGCTCCTCCTAAGCCCTGGTCTTGGCCGGGGCACATAGAGGAGGCAACCAATCGATGTGTTTCTCTCACATTGACATTTCTCTCTGTCTTTCCCTCTCTCTCCCGTTCTCTCTAAAAAATCAATGAAAAAATATTCTCAATTGAGAATTTAAAAAATAAGAAGAAGAAATCTCAAGATGGGAGGATTTCTAGAATTAGGTGGAATTGATATTTGTCTTGATTTCTCTTTCTGAGTGTAATAATGTGCCAAAATATTTTAATCAACAACAAAAAAAGTACTGCTGACAAAATTTTCAACAGCTATTCCTGACTGATTATCAGATGCTTGATTTTAGGATGTAATATAAATACTTGTGAATAAGTCCTGTTTTAAAAGAGCATCCCTATACTATGTTTTATTCCTATTTCTAAGCATCTTTGACCTTTACCTTCTTTTCTCTTTCTCTACTTTTCTCAGGCTGAATAATTTAATGGGAATTGACATTTATTGAGCACTTATTATAAGCTGGTTACATCTTAGCTCATTTAATCCTCACGTTAACATTATTCTTTCTATTTTATGAATGAAGAAGCTGTGGCACAGAGAGGTTAAATAACATGTCCAGGGTCTGGCAGCTGGTTAAGCAGAGCCAGGTTTCTGCTACCACCTTGTAACTTAGAAGCTTGAGGTAGAAATAAAAGGCAGTTTGATTTTTTTTCCCATAAACCTTTCTCTATGGTAGACACTCCTCCCCTCCCAATGATGAATCGGTCTCAGGAGTTACGTTGGTGTCAAGTTACGCTTTTTTGTTACCCAGCCTTCTCCTGTATCACTTACCTTTTCCCATTATCTCATCGGGTTTAGGGGTAAACCGCAGATTGCGGAGATAATCAGAAGTTTTAAAGGCCATGTGAGGAAGATGCTCCGACACGCGGAAGCCTCAGCCATTGTGGAGTTTGCATACAACGACAAAGCTATTTTAGAGCAGAGAAACATGTTGACAGAGGAGCTCTATGGGAACACATTTCAGCTTTATAAGGTAGCATTCAAAGCATTTTTCTAGCATTTTTGCTTTTCCTATGAGCCGTTACTTACCTTTTGATGCCCTGTTTTCAAACTGTATTTTTATTTTGGTTTGTCCTTCAAGAAACCATTTTAAAGGACCCTTTTTTTTCCATGTATTATTTTATCTTCAGTATAGTGAGCACTATTTTTAAATCCCCTTTAAATTGAACTACTGTTGTTACTTCCTCCCAAGTGCTATGTGTAATGTTTCAGTACTTCGTTTTCTGCGGTAAGATAGACTGAGGTAGAAGATTCTAACCAGTTCTGGCAAAAGTACATTGGGTTCCCTGTTGCTGCCTTTTCCTGTGTTTCTTCATGTGTGTGGATTACTCTTCTCCAGGTTGTATCTAGAGAGGAATGGGAGTAGAGAGGCCCAACCTTGGCTATAGTCATCGGGATTGAATCTGGAAAAGGCCAGAAATGGGTATAGAACATTTAAAGGATCTATTTCAGATTTGGGAGGTAAATGCCCACACTTACCTCCAGGGATATGGATTAATTCCTGGGTTGCCTCTACCAGTCAGGTTCAAGTCCTGGATTGAATTTAGTGCTTTATTTCTTTTGTCTCTTCTCTATAGTTGAGTACAAAACAAATGTTGGCAAGGATTTTTAGCTGACTACTGATTTTATGATTAGGCATATACTATGTGCTTGACAAATACCTATTGGCTGGTTGAGTTGGTTAGTTAACCTGGCTCTTTTAAGTACATTGGTGGGTGTACTGAGAATGAGATAATCAAGAATTACTACTCTATGAGTGTATCTATGTCATTACATTTAGAGGGGTTTAATTTTTCCTCTGTTCCAGTCAGCAGATCACCCAACTCTGGACAAAGTATTAGAGGTACAGCCGGAAAAACTAGAGCTTATCATGGATGAAATGAAACAGATTCTAACTCCAATGGCCCAAAAGTAAGAAAGTTGTTATTGTTTTTTTCTTAACAAATAGCATTTGAAGGAGGGAAGTTTTGTATAGCCCTTGCATAGAATGATGGATAGTTTTCCAAATATAATGTTATTTCAGTTGGATTATAAGACTTAGAAATTGGGCATGTGACCTTCTCGGTATTTGGACCATGGTGGCAGGATTAAGGTGTAGTCTCAGACCAGACTGCCTGGCTGTGAATCCTGGTATGCCCTCAGTCACTAACTATGTGACCTTGGGCAACTTAACCTTTCTGTGCCCTCAGTTTCTGTATTTATAAAATTGGGATAACAATAGTACATATTTTATAGAGTTTCATGAATATGGGTTGATATTTCCAGAATACTCAGAACAGTGCTTTGCCCCTAAAAGCATATGTTTCTGCCATCTATTTAAACACTCAATGTGAACTCGAAGTTGTTGGTGCCTCCATTGTAATACCTGAATTCACCAAGTGTCATACTAGGAAGTTTGGGTCAGTTAGGTGTTGTAGTTGCTGATAATGTTTTGATCTACATAGGTTTTAACTTTCTAAAATTATTTTATGAAACTGATGCATTGTGAAGGGTACTTGATAGAAAGAAAATAGATTCATGACCATGTGTCCATTGTTGGGTAAAAAAATATAGGTGTTCTTATTTAAGAGAGTATTTTGAATGATTTCACCTGCTGGTTAAATACTAGCAATCTGTATTCTGGTTTTGATCATAGATGGCAAGCACTAAACTATTTCTATAATCTAAAGGAAAGTGTTTTTAAATATGTTTTTATTTATTTCAGAGAAGAAGGGAGAAGGAGAGAGAGACAGAAACATCAATGATGAGAGAGAATCATTGATGGGCTACCTTACACACATCCCATACTGGGGATCAAGCCTGCAACCCAGGCATGTGCCCTGACCGGGAATTGAACCCGGGACCCTCCAGTTTGCAGGCCAATGCTCTATCCACTGAGCCAAACATGGGCTAAAAAATTTTTTTTTTTTAAATCTTAATAGTGCTGAAAGATATAATCTGTCTTTTGACAAATTAAATTCATCAAAACTGTTTTACTTACTTCCGATTATTTTAGGACAACTGAGGTTACTATATCTGTATTAGTGTAGCAGCAGATTTGATATATTCTCTTTTCCCTTTTTTCTATTTCCAGGGAAGCTGTGATTAAGCATTCATTGGTACATAAAGTGTTCTTGGACTTTTTTACCTATGCGCCTCCAAAGCTAAGATCAGTAAGTTCTTGGTTTTAATTTTTAGATCAAAGCATAGAAGAGCCATGTTAATATGTAAAATACTGCTTTGATATACATTGTCTTTTGGGAATTTTGAAGAGCTACTTATTTAGAGAAGATAATGAAGTAAACTTCCTTTAAGCAAGTCTGCTAATTGCCTTTAGATTTTTACTAAAATGCCATAGAATTGACCATAGTTTTATCAACTCCATTTAATTTTTATATTTTAATTATAATCCAGCTTATTCTCTAGCTAACCTAATTTAAAAATTACCTAACAAAGAGAGAGAGTCAGCATTCAAGTAGTTTGAAATTCACCTGTATGAATATAAAAAAATTATGATGGTGTTAACAGATTAGAGGGGAAAAAAAGGTTAGAGGAGGACAATTATGTAAAACTAAAATGAACCATGAAAAATTGGACCTCATGTGATAGAAAAGAAACAGAGACTAAAAGTAAATTGCACTGGCCTTCAAGTTAGTGATGGGAATACAAATGAGAATTCATCCTTTAGTCCCTGAACTTTGCTTGGCTTATCATACAGTGAGCTCACTGTCTTCATCCTAATAATAAGTGATCACTAAAATAATAACACTGACTTCCTAACACATATGCCAGACTAAACATTCATAGGAATTTTGACCTGCCAGAAATTGACAAAATAATCTCCCCAAAATAACCTGAGGTTGGCTTGGTGACCATAGCAGCTGCAGCTTCTCTTTGGGGGAATTCTTTTCCATCCCTGCAAAGCACAGTATCTTGCAATTCTAGATGAACTGAAGCAGGACTATTTTCAGAAGTGAAAAATTACCATTTCAATGTATTCAGTGGTGGAAAATCTTTTTTTTAGTGTTAAATGTGTTTTAGTAATAGCAAAAACAATCATTGGGAACCCAGTATCAATATGAAGTAATGAGGCAACTCTTTTCTGGTCCTGGGGACATTTTCAAAAGTGAGACCAAAACATCCTTTGGGGATAGTGGAAGCATAATTGGAATGTATGTAAAGCTCTCTGGAGAGCTTTGAAGAGATTCATAAGTTTAGGTACATAAGTTGAAAGCTGTGTTGTTGAGATTCATCTTGGGTAAGTATCCTTTCTAATAAAAGAGTAATATGCAAATTGACTGTGTCTCCACTACATTCACAGCCATGCCCACCAGCCAATCAGAGTGAGTAAGCAAATTAACCCAACCAAGATGGCTACGGCCACAGAGTGCAGGAGAGAAGCCTGGGTTGGCCCTGGCAATGGAAGAAGGCAAGCTTTCTGCAAAGCCTGGCTGTTGGAAGGCCAAGGCCTCCACTTGGGTTGCTATGGGGCGTGGCCAGCTTGCAAACCACCACAGGCCCCTCTCCCAGGCCACCCCACACCCCAAGGGAACACCTACCCTGATCCAGGACACCCTTCAGGGAAAACCAGCTGGCCCCCACCCATGCACCAGGCTCTATCCTATCTAATAAGAGAGTAATATGCAGATTGAACATCACTCCAACACACAAGATGACTGCCCCCATGTGAACACAAGATGGCCAGCAGGGGAGGGCAGTTGGCAGGGACCAGGCCTACAAGGGAGGGCATTTGGGGGTGATCAAGCCTGCAGTGGAGGGCAGTTAAGGGTGGTGACCAGGCTGGCAGAGGAGGGAAGTTGGGGGTGCCTGGGCCTGCAGGGAAAGGCAATTGGTGGTGACCAGGCCCACAAGGTAGGACAGTTAGGGGCAAACAACCTGTCAGGGGAGCAGTTAGGCATTAATCAGGCAGTTAGGGGCAATCAGGAAGGCAGGCAAGTGAGCAGTTGGGAGCCAGTAGTCCTGGATTGTGAGAGGAATGTCCAACTGCCCATTCAGGCTGGATCTGGCCTCAACAGGCAGTTGGATATCTCTCAAGGGGTTCCAGTTTGGAGAGGGAACAGGCTGGGCAGAATGTCCCTTCTCTCCCCCATGCACAAATTTCGTGCACCAGGCCTCTAGTTGTAAGATAATTAAGGATGGAATTGCTTGTTTCTTATTGAAGAAAATAGGTACCTACCTTCCTTCCTCCTGGCAGGAGACTTTGCACTTACTTATTTAATATAAATTTTTTCATCAGAATTGGACTAAAATGGGGCCCTGCAGTTGTCAACTGCCCGAACTCATTTACATCTATATGTTAGATTTCCAAAATATAATTTAAGCCAGACTACCTTGTAAGAAATTAACAATTGTTTTTTTACTAAAGAGTCATTGATAGTGTTGGTTTAGTCTAATTCAGAGATTAATTTTATTGGGGAAATATTGTTGAGTGTTTTTATGGTGAATTATTAATGTGATTTCTTGGAAGTAATTGAGTGATAAACTAAAAAGAGAGACTTTTTAGCCCAAACTAGTGTTTTGATTCTCTATTCTTTTAGGAAACAGCATTTTATTTATTTACTGGAAGCCTGTTGCACGATAATTGTGCAAGAATAGGCCTTCCTTCCCCTGGCTTCACTCCCAGTTGCTCGGGAGCCAGCAAGTCCCCGCTCCCGGCCTGCCCAGGAGCTGGCAAGTCCTCACTTCTGTCCAGAGCACCACTCCTGTAGCTTCCTTCACTGCCCCCCTACCCCCTCATAGCAGGCATTCCACCCCTCTAGGCTGCTCCATGCCTGCATATACAAATTAATTTACCATCTTTGTTGTGTTAATTTGCGTATTAACTCTGATTGGCCGTGGGCATGGTGGAGATACAATCATTTTGCATGTTTGTCTATTATTAGGTAAGATTTTATCTGGCTTTTCTGTTACCATTTTACCATAGCCACTTCCTAGCCAAAAAATCATTTAGAATATATTGTATATACACTGAATGGCCAGATTAGTATGATCTCTGAATTCATAATATCTGGCTACTCAGTGTATATCCTATATAATAAAAGGCTAATATGCAAATTGTCCCCTTTATCAGGAGTTTGACCAGCAGACAGGCCATCCATGTCCCCTCCTCTGGCCAGGCTGGCTGGACCCCATCCATGCACGAATTCATGCACCATGCCTCTAACACACACACACACACACACTGCACACTGAGTGGCCAGATTATTATGCGTTCAGAGATCATAATAATCTGGCCACTCAGTGTATTTGACAAAATAGAAGTGTACTTTAATACAGATATATTTGATAAAATAGAACTGTATTTTAATAGAAATTACTTGTCAGCAGTATTTGCCACTCCTGCTGGAAAAGAATATTCCTAAAGAGATGATATATATGCATGTGCTTGTCTACAAAATGAAAAATTAAATTGTTTGCTACCTATAATCTTTTTCATCCTCTGAGCTTAACTGCTCCTTAGTAGACAGATTAATTTTAAAGGCAGAAAGAATAAACTAATGCCTTGATGGCATTTATTCCTCAGGAAATGATCGAAGCCATCCGTGAAGCGGTGGTGTACCTGGCGCACACACACGATGGTGCCAGAGTGGCCATGCACTGCCTGTGGCATGGCACGCCCAAGGTAAGTGTAAGGGCCTGACCAGCCTTTCCTTAGACTTTCTGTCTCCTTTGGTCCTAACCTTATTGTGCATAAATGGCTTATCTTTGCAAAGTTGTGCCTCAAGGCCTCATAGGAATTGGCCTTCATTGGGCTTAGAAAAAGGTAGTAGTAGTAAAAGACATTTTTAAGTGGTACTGTCAGATTATTTTAACTTTACAGTTTATTTATAACACTGCTGGAGTTTTCAGTAAAGTATGAAAATCTTAAGTTGGGACCTGTCAGTCAAATCAATACAATATTTATTTATCTTAACAGGAGAGGAAGCAGGGAGAGGAGATAGTGAATAGTTATACATTTGCTCATACAGATGTTAAGTATTTTGAGGGGAAAGTCCATACTAACTACAGAAGTTTAACGGAACTGATTTTCATTTCTTTGATCAGTATAATTCTGCCTTTAAAAGACAGTTGTACTTTGTCCACTTTTTACATTAATACAAATTTAATTTTTAAAAAATATGTATTGAATGCCATAGACTATGTATTTGAAGATTGTTCAGACATTGGAAGAGGAATCTCTCATTTCTGACTGTAAAAGAAGGTCATTTTACTAGGTTAGCCTTGCAACTGAATTTTATGGCTCATATTTATGTCTGAATGGATATCACATACAAATATAAGATTCTAATAGCTTTGAAAGGGCTAATATATTGCAAATTTTTTTGTTCTGACTATCTATTTTCACTAATGAAAATAGTTGGTGACCAGAAGATAGTATAAAGCCACTCCAATGACAACTTAATATTAAATCACAATTTTACCTATGAAATACCTTTAGTCTATAATTAAAAGTTGAGATGATTTTTCTTTTTTAAGGACAGGAAAGTGATTGTGAAAACAATGAAGACTTACGTTGAAAAGGTGGCTAATGTAAGTATCATAATATTTCTTTTAATTGTTAATAAAATGAAGTCATGTTTATTATAGGAAATTTATTCATTATTTTATTACAATCTTACTCTATCCATTTGCATTACACAAAATGAGATTTCTCCTTTAACATTGCATAGTGACAAATTTTCCACTTTTATTTTAAATATTTTTCTAAGACTTGATATTTGCTACATTATTTAGTGAATTTGTTCAGTCATATTAATTATGCACGGAAATTGCTGTCTATAACAGAGGTTATCAACCTTTCTAATGCCGTAACCTTTTAATACAGTTCCTCATGTTGTGGTTACCCCCAACCATAAAATTATTTTGTTGCTACTTCATAACTGTAATTTTGCTACTGTTATGAATCATAATACAACTATCTGTTTTCCCATGGTCTTAGGCAACCCTGCTAGCGGTTCTCAACCTGTGAGTCGTGACTACAACATGAGGAACTGTATTAAAGGGTTGCGGCATTAGAAAAATGGATAACCACTGGCCTAGAATAAATTCTAGTGAAGTTTTTCAGTTCTTTGGAATCCTTTGGAGGTATAACAGCTTTCCTAATGAATTAGAGGATATAAAAGATTTTGAGGCATTAATGACCTCATTAATATTTTACATACTTAAAAGTATAAACTTACCTTTACCCTCCCTGTATTTGTAGTAGCAAATACTATAACATTTTTTTAGTTATTTTAGATATTATGTTTTATAGCCTCTTATTGGAGAACTAAAATTAGTAATAACAACTTTTTCCTGTGAAAAATCTAGTGAGAACTACCAGCATCTTAATGTAGTAAATACTAATTCAAGCACATTTGCTGCTGTGTGAATGAATACATACCTGTTGTCTTCTGTAGGGTTGGAGATCAGGAGGAGAATATAAAACCACTTAAAAGGCAGCTAACTTTTCTGTAACAAAATGAAATAAGATTCTCTAGTGGGTTGTTTCAGAGTATGAGAATATTTTATGATTTATTATTCATCATCAAGTAAGTCTTTTTGTATATCATTTTAGTTTGAATATTTTAAATTAGAAATAAACATAAATAAGATGTTAATAGAAAGTTCTAAAAGGTATTAGTAGTAAAAGATATTTTTAAATAATAAAATTGGGTTATTTTAACTTTATAGTTTATTTATAACAATTTTTTTTCCAGAAACTAATCCCCACAAGGGATTGTGATAGTAACAAGAAATTAACAATGCAGTGTATATTTTATCTCAAGTAGTCTCTTCTAAGGGGGGAGTTTAGTTAATACAACCCATGGATTTGACTTGGATTATTTAGAAGTGGGTCATTTCCAAATATTAGGGGTTTCTTGACATACTCTGTTATTTCAATCCTTTCCTAAATACTTATTTTATGGTCTAACGTGGTCTAATTTGGTATCTTGAAAGGAATATGTAGTGGACTTACAGAGTGTAGTACTCTATAAATGTCAGATCAAAGTGGTTGATAGTGTTGTTCAGATAATCAAAGTCTTATTTATTTATCATTGTTCTATGAGTTGCTGAAAGAGGCCTTAAAATCTCCAACTGTAATTGTGAATTGTCTATTTCTCACTTAAATTCTGTGTATTTTTGTATTCACTCAGAGATGCTTGGGCATATTCCTGTGTGTCACACTTAAAAAAGTCTGTATACTATATGCACATTGTTCTCTACTTTCTTTCCTTCACTTAATTTGTCTCAAGGGTTGTTTCATTTCAACATATATATATACATCTATCTACCTCACTTTTTTGATGAGTTCGTAATATTTCATTATATGAGTTTCATAATTTATTTAACCAGTCCCTACTATTGGAAACTTAGGTAGTTTCTAGTTTTTTGTTATTTCAAATAGTACTCCAGTGCATGGCCTCTGTGCATATGGGGAAGCATGGCTATAAGATAAATCTAGAACTAAAATTGATAGGTCAGAAAGTACACGCATTTTAAGTTTTTTAGATGTTGTCAGCTGCCCTTCAAAACAGTTGAACTACTTTGCATTTTCACCAACAACATAAAAGTGCACTTGCTTTTCTCCAGACCTTTGCCAAGTTAGTATATTATCAAGGATTTTCGCTTCTGCCTACAGAATAGGTGGAAAATGATATTTTATTGTTTTAATTATTGCCCTTAATTAATGAGCATTTTTTTTTATGAGCATTATTTCATATGCTCAAAGCCATTTGTATTTCTCTTTTTCAGTGAACTGACTCTTCATTTTCTTTGTCTATTTTTAGGAGATTGTTGTTCTTTATATAGTAAAGATGTTAGACCTTTGTTATTTGCTAACTGAAATGTTATTATTTGCCATACTCATCAGACCGGGCTCTGAAGAGGGTTATCAAAATCTAATGCCCTCGAGAAGTATAAAAAGGTTCATAATATCTAGGATATAAGGATAATAGGCCTCAAACTTTGAATGCACTTTCTTCTTTTTCATAAAGTAGTTCTTTAACTCTTTGGAACTGTATCAGCATCCTGGAATAATTCTATTGGATCAAGAGGTGAACATTGTGAAATTCACAGTGTGTATTTGTGTGATCTCTTGCTGTTATACTTTTTAAACACAATTATTTTTTATCTTATTCTCATTTAGTATATAAATATGTTCTAGTTTATTTTTAGTATTTCTAGTCTAATTATATAAAATTATTTTAAAGAAATTGGACAATATATAAAGGAAAATGAAAAGTTTTTATCCTTCAACCCAGAGGTGACTGTTACATTATAATGTTCTAGGATTTTCTGTGTATATGTATTTTGTTTATGTATAATTATTTTTGAGTTTATATAATAGTGTTATAAGTTTTATATTCTTGGGTTTGTTTTTTTTTTTTAAATCTATGGCATTTCATTTTTAGTTTAATTTTTTAGTAGCTATTCATTAACAGAGTACCTATTTTTGAAAGATGTTATATCCTGGTTAGTTAAAAATGAGTCCAGGCTATTTGATATTGAAGAATGTGCTTTTCTGTTTTTCTTTTTTTTAAATCAACCGAGAATATTATTAACTAGGTCCTGATAAGAATTCCTTTGAATGGCTTTTATCCCTTTTATTTGAATTATGTTGTGCAGGTTACCATGTTGATAACCTTTATAAAGTGACTCCAGGGGTGGAATAAAAGGGAGAAACTGTGCCTTTTTTAACCTTTCCTGGCTTTCGATTCTTATAGGGCCAATACTCCCATTTGGTTTTACTGGCGGCATTTGATTGTATTGATGATACTAAGCTTGTGAAGCAGATAATCATATCTGTAAGTAATTATCATGGTCTTGAATTTAAGTTACATTGATATATTGTGGATTTGTGAGTGTTATTTCACATATATATGTGTTAAGACTTTGAAGTATTTGCTCCTTGATTTTTTTTAAATTTATTACTTGATGTTAAATCTCTGGGGGATTTGCTTTATTCTGTATAAGCCATAATCTAGTAACTTTTTATTAATAATTAATATTTTTTAAATATGCAAAATAATGGTTAAATTAGGATAACGTGACTTTTTAGACTATATGATATATTAAATGACAATTTAGCAAAGCAGTGCTTAGACTTGATTAGAAATTCGTTGACATAGTAATTCTTCAATTTTTTAGGAGCTCATATCTAGGCAAGGTCACCTATGATCTTTCTCCCTCTCCCTGTGGAGAAACTACCACTGCACAATTACCCAGCCTGTCAATACATCTGTCCTGATTGAGCTGGAGAAGCAAATCTAATAAAACTCAATTGTGATCTTTCCTAGGGCTTTCATTAAAAAAGTTTTTGTGGAGTCAGATTAAAAATTATTACTAAAATGAAAATAGTAGCTGCCTTTTTACATTTCAGCAATTTCTTTTAGCCTAGTATAATGACCACAAAATGGTAATAATTGAATACAATTGATTTAACCCTAAATTTGCCTTTAGAAAACTGAGCTGTCCTCTTGAAAGAATTACTCCAAAGTAAAAACTGCATTCCTAAATAATTTCCTTCATTCTGCAATGATTGACTTCTGAATCTGTGCTCTACTCTTCCCTTTCTTTATTTCTAGTGTGCAGGTAGTATTGGATATGTAATATAGAGGTTGCAAGGGTATGATTAAGAAATTGCAACATTGGTTGCAAGGACAAAACTTGGGTACATTTTAAAAACCACATAATCTGTATAGAAATATTCATCTGAAATTACACAAACATTTCTCTTTGATACCATGAATGGGTCCCTTGTAGAAATCTTAGTAACAAAAACTATTTTCATGCCATCTGCAGAGAAGCAGAAGGAGTACAGAAAGAGACATTAGCTGTTGGCACGTGGCAGTGCTGGGGCCTCTCTCTGCAGCCTCTCCAGACCAGTAGAGCTGAGTGTATGGGAAAATGTATCAGCTAGCAGAGGGGAAGGAGATTTTTCTTAGATGCCAACTGTAGGTCCCAGTGTGTATGAGTTTCTCATGCCCTTGCTGTCATTTTCCAACTTTCCCCTTGACTGTTTTAAGATTGTGATGACTTTCTTTGGGATAAGATTGTGGGAAGAAACCATTTGGCAAGACTTTCATGTCACAAACTGAGTTTTTTGATATGTTCCTTGTAACTTTATTACCCTTTTGACTCCAATCAATAATGATCGTTTTTCATTCCAGTGACAGTGATGTGAGGCCATAGATTTTTTTTAATGAATAAAGTTGTTTCATGAAAATGGAAACAGGCTGGGCTATTCAAAGTTTGCTTTTGTTTAATATTTTCAGGGCACGTAAAATTTGCATATTTGTTCCAGATAGATTTCAAGAGAAAGCATACTTCCTTCAGGATTTGCCACAATTTGTCTGAGATTTTTCCCAAAGATTTAGCAAACTGAAAGTTGCTGTTGAAACAGTTTTAATTCCTTGTGCTTATCAGATTGATTCCCACCACTACTTAACCCACATTCCTAATGACTTTCTCATACTCAGGGTGGCTTTCCGAGAATGGCCTGATTTACTGATCTCTTGTTTCTAACTGACAAATGCTCAATAGCTTCTATGTATCATTACATTATGTAGCTAGTGATGAAATTTTGGAGTGCTAATTGCTTTTGCATTTTCCCCACTCATCTACCAGAAAACCTGTTGCACTCTGCAGTTGCTTTTCAGAATTAACAAGAAAGCTTAGTGTTGCTAAGAATTCTCTTCAGGATAGCCAGACTTCCTGAAATACCAGGTTGAAATAACAGCCTAGTCAGCTGAGTCCTCACCTTTCTAAGTGGATATACACACACTGCCCTGGCCAGTGTGGCACAGTTGGTTAAGTGTTGTCTATTGCATCAAAAGATTGCCAGTTCATTTCCCCATTGGGGCACATACCCAGGTTTCGGGTTCCGTGGATCAGGGTGCATAAGGTAGGCAGCAGATCAATGTTTGTCTCTCATATCAGTGCTTCTCTCCCTCTCCATTCTTCTCTCTAAAAATATCAACAAGAAACATTCTAAAAAAAAATAGATACCCGTTGTTTCTCACCTACTTTACTTTCCAAAATAAACATACTTACACAATTTTATCCATTTTACCCTGGAATTGTTGGTATGATGCAGCTGCATTGACGGCAAAGTTTCTCTGAAAAGGAAATACATTATCTTTAAAACATATAGAAAGGTATAAAGAATTAAACAGTGGATATTCAGCTGTCTGCTATCTGATAAAGAAATGAAACTTGACAAATACAGTAAAAGTTCAAGCCCTTTGTGTATCTGTCCCTGATTGCATATCCACCCCCACCCACACCCATGGTGATGAATTTTGTTTATTATTCACATGCATTTCCTTATCCTTTGCTATACATAGATATTTATAGTATTATTTTGCATGTTTACAGATTCCATGTCAGTAATATTGTTTTTCTTTTGATACTATGTTTGTGGAATTCATCATCAGGAGTTGGCAAGCCTTTTTTTAAAAGGGCCAGATAATATTTAGGCTTTGTGGGATATATATGATCTCTGCTGCCTATTTATTTTGTTTTTAGTCTTTAACAACCCTTTAAAATGTAAAGACCATTCTTAACTTGTAGGATGTACAAAAAGAGGCTGCAAGTTGCCCTTGGGTGTTTGTTTGCCCACCCCTGTTCTACATCATTTTTTCAATGCCAAATAGTGTTTTACTATGAACATACTGCAGTTTTTTCTTCAGTTTTGTTCCTGGTAATGGCCCAGAGTCAGGCGGATGCATCACTTCCTTTTACAGATAAGGGAATTAATGTGGGAGGCCGTTAAAAGATTTGCCAAAGGCTACTCTGCTTGAGTTTAAAGACTGAGTTCAGCAAAAATGTCAACCATATCAATAGTTGCAATAGTTGACTGGTTCTTCTTACCTGTTTCTACATGTACTATACTTATTAGTGTTCTCGCTAGAAATTTCTCTCTTCTTTGTAACTAGGTTAAAGAGAAATGAATTGGTATTCTAATATGACAGCACTTACACTGTTTCCTTTTAGATATATGTTTTTGTGGTAGGAAAGCTGGAATGAGGGTGAGATGAATTAAGTGATTTTACACTCAAACATAACTTTAGATTCTTAATTCCTTAATTACAAACTGAAAGCAGTAAAGTTCATTGAGTTTGGACACTAGTCCTTGAATAGAGATTGTACATGGAAATAAGCTTCTCTTGTTAAGGTGAAAGCTTTTCTGCCCACATCTATGTATATTATTACCCTAGTCCTTAAGTGTGGAACCCACAGAGAAAGTAAGTATATTGAGGAATATAGCAGCCATTTATATTTCTTCACTGAATAATCACCCATTTTGAATTTTTGTTGTGTGTGATTGTTTTTTGTTGTTTTTTAAGCAACTGTTTTAAAGGGATTAGTAGTATTTTAGGACAGCTAGGCGGAGGGGTTTTTTAATGATTACAGAAATTGGCCTAAGTTTTGTATTCTCACTCACTTCTTTCAACAAGTTAAAGCATCTGTCTTTCATGAGTTGGTTGGTTAAACATTAAATAGGAAAATCCATATTAATAGTAACCCATATTTGTGGCATTAGATGCTTCATTATCAAAAATGCATATATTTAGCCCTGACCTGTGTGGTTCAGTTGGCCAGAGTATCATTCTAGGCACTGAATGGTTAAAGGTTTCATTCCTGGTCAGAGCACAAACCCAGGTTGTGAGTTTGAACCCCAGTCAGGGTGTGTGGGAGACAACCAATTAATGTTTCTCTCTTCCTTCCTCTCTCTAAAATCAATAAAAGCATGTCTATGGATGAGGATTTTTTTTTTAATGCTTATGTTGAATCCACTTTAGGTCATGTTTACCTTGAAATTACAAAAGAACTCCCTCTTTTGTGAAGTGTACAATTTTGTTTTGCTTGCCCTTTTTATTGAAATTTAAGTTCATTTTCCTTGAATGGTTGAAATTTTATCCTTTGATAGGTCTAGTACACCTGTTCTCTGGAAACCTTTATGTTGTATAGAGAAATCTTTATACATGACCTTCATTTTCTTCAAAAGTAGACGTGCAGAGCAGGGTTTAGAGTCATGGAAAGAGGCAATCATGTCCTGGATGTGTGACCTTTACTTATCTACTTTAAGTCACCGTATTTGTTTAAACTTTGGCTTCTTATATGTAAAATGAAAGTAAGCTATAGTACCTTTGTCATCATGCTGTGAAGCGTGTTTAAGAAGATGGACATAGCACTCTCAGCTGCTATCTTAAGTGTTTAGCTGCTATTATTAATTACTAGAGGCCTGTTGCATGAAATTGTGCATGGGGTGTGTCCCTCAGTCCAGCCTACACCCTCTCCAATCTGGGACCCCCTGAGGGATGTCCCAGTGCCCATTTAGGCCCAATCCTAACTGGACCCAGGACTGCTGGCTCCCAACTGGTTGCCTGTCTGTCTTCCTGATTGCCCTTCACCACTTCTGGCTGCCAGTCTGATCATCCTCTAACCACTTCTCTGCCAGCCTGATTGCCCCTAACTACCCTCCCATGCAGGCCTGGTCACCACTAACTGCCCACCCCTGCAGACCTGGTCACCCCTAACTTCCCTCCTCTGCCAGCCTGGTCATACCTAACTGCCTTCTCTTACAGGCCTGGTCCCTCTCAACTGCCCTCCCCTGCTGGCCTGATCGCCCACAACTGCCCTCCTCTGCCAGCCTGGTCCCTCCCAACTGCCCTCTCCTGCTGGTCATCTTGTGGTGGCCATCTTGTGTCCACATGGAGGCAGTCATCTTTGACAACCTGGGGGCAGCCATCTTGTTGGAGGGATGGTCAGTTTGCATACTGATCTTTTATTAGAATAGAAAGCACAGTATATTTTTGTGCCAGAAATGAGGGATGTTTGAGACTTTAAAAAGAGAAAATGTGTCTGGAATCTGAGTTTGTGTCATCAAACTCAGGGTCATGACTTTGCTGTATCATGATCCCATAGTTGAAGACTAACTTAATTTTTTTTCTTTTTAAAACTATTTTATCCTAAGAGATTACAAACACCAATCAGAAAGGATTTATGCACTCCTATGTTCATAGCAGCACAATTTACAATAGGTACAATTTGGAAACAGCCTAGGTGCCCATCAGCAGATGAGTGGATCAGAAAACTGTGGTACATCTACACAATGGAATTCTGTGCTGCCATTAAAAAGAAGGAATTCTTACCATTTGCAGCAACCTGGTTGGAACTGGAGAGCCTTATGCTTTAGTGAAATAAGCCAGTCAATGAAGGAGAAGCATCACATGATCTCACTCATTTGTGGATAATAAAGAACATTATAAACTGATGAACAAAAGGATAGATACAGAGACAGAAAAGCTTCAAACAGACTGTGAAATTACAGCAGGAAGATTAAAGTTAGGTGAGGTAGATAAGAGATCAATCAAAGGACTTGTATGCATCCATATAAGCATAACCAATGAACATAGACACTGGGGGATTGGGGTATGCCTGGAAGGGAGGGGGGGCAATGGGGAGATATGTATAAAAAATTAATAATAAAAAAACTTTTATTTTTAATAAATGTATCCGTGTGACATGGACTAATAAAATTATATAGATTTCAAGTGTATAGTTCTGTAATACATCTCCTGTATATTGCATTGTATGTTCACCCCCAAAGTCAAATCTTTGGTCACCATATGTTTGCCTCACCCCCTTTCTTCTGGTAACCACTATACTAATGTCTATGTCTGTGAATTTTTACTCATTTGTTCATTTGTCACTTTCAGTTTTATGTCCATATATGAGTGAAATCATATGATTTTTTTTCCTTTACTTTTCCCATCTGACCTCCTTCGTTAGCGTGATATTCTCACAATCCATCCATGATGTCATAAATGGCAGTATATCCTCTTTTCTTATGGCTTTATCCAGTCATCTATGGAAGGGCACCTTGATTGTTTTCATATCTTGGCCACCATGAATAGGGCATATATCTTTATGAATAAAAATTCTCACAATCTGGGAGAATTGGCTCCCACAAGAGGGTTTGCGGGGTCATGTAGTAACTCTATTTTTTAATGAACCGCCAAACTGTTTTCCATAGTGGCTGTTCCATTTTACATTCCCACCAGCAGTGAATGAGGGTTCCTTTTTCTCCACAACCTGTCCAACACTTGTTTCTGATTTGTTGATAGTAGCCATTCTGACAGATGTGAGTTGATATCTCATTGTTTTAATTTGCATTTTCCTAATAGCTAGTAAAGTTGAGCATCTTTTCAAATATCTATTGGGCCATTTTTATGTCTTCTTGGAAGAGGTAATGACTGACTTAATTTTTAGTTTGGTTCCTTGCACTAAAATTATCTCATTATAATAAATAGGCACTTAAGAGTATAGCAGACCTGAGTATATCATCTCATAGAGAATTCATTTCCTTAGTAGAGAGCTTATGTTTTCTTTGAAAGAGACTAGAGTTAGAATCAAGGACCAGAACTTGTCAGAGTCCTGCCACTAATATTCTACATCCTGTGGCAAAGTTACCTCTCCTCTTTCTGGGTCCCTCATCTATAAACCTGCGCAATTGGACCTAATTCTTTCTATGGCCCCAGCCAGTTCTGGAGAATATCTGGTGCTAAAACCTACATGGCTTTGAGTATCTATTAGGCTTGTGGCATGAAATAAGAATGTTAGATGGGGAAATAGCTGATGATTTTTCTGTTGTGTATTCTCTATTAAGTTGAAAGGGATTTTTAAATCGTGAATTTTCTGTCTTTGAAAACAGCAGATTTACACAAGAGCTTAGTTGAGGTAGGGATGCCATTGCCATTGTTTCTTAAATTCATACAACTAGAAAAGATTACTTACTCTTCATAGAGTGTAGTTACTTGTAACTGCTCTGTGGCGTCCTTCTGCATGTTTCCCTCCCCCCTCTTTCTTTCCCATGCTATACTTAAGTAGCCTTCATTTGCCATGAATGAGCACCCTAACTTTAAAAGCCTTTATCCACTTGACCTATTTAATAGTTTCTTTATCTCCCTCCACATACATCTCAAAGGGAAATTCTAATAAGAATGTTCTTCATCAATGCTGATGCTGCACTTAAGTGTAGCTGCAAATTAACTGATCTGCTCTGGTAATGGTGGCCTAAGACATATCGGTTATATAGTGACTAAAGATAACTGCTTTAAATATTTTTAAATCTTGGATTTTTTCAGTAATGCTAGTCACAGCAGAGAATCTGTTCTGTGATCTGAGTGTAAATTTCTGGTGCTTTAATGAGACAATTTTATAGCTAGCTGTACATTTTCCATTAAGTATGTTGGGAGAAATACTTAAGTATGTATCCTTTTTTTGCCATTCAGATTTCAAGCATCCTTTGAGCATACGGATTCACTTGTTTTGTTTCTGTGGTTTTATAGGAAATTATTAGTTCCTTACCTAACATCCTAAATGACAAATATGGAAAGAAAGTCCTATTGTACCTACTAAGCCCCCGAGATCCTGCACATACAGTACGAGAAATCATTGAAGTTCTACAGAAAGGAGATGGAAATGCACACAGGTAAGAACAGTAGACGACCTGCGCCCTTTATCCTCTGACCCTATTAATTGCAGTAGTGCCTGCTTTCAGAAATCTACTCCTGCATGCAGGCCCCTTATCATGCTCCTTCTCTCTCCAAACCTCAAAAAGAGAATTCCATTTTTAAACTTGCACTCTTTTTTTATCTTGAAAATAAAAGTGTTCTGCCAGAAGAATGCCTATGAGCCCTTGTACTTAGGTGTGTGAGTTGTTTTGGTTTATTTTTAAAGCTACTGGTACCACATAATTGAGTATTTTAGAGAGTAGAGTTCATAAAATATTGTAAACATGGGTTGTCTTAGAAGATACTTGGTTGTCGTTTGGTTTTTGGATTGGTTTGGGTTTGTTTTTTTATTACATAAGGCAAGATTCACTTGTTGAGTATTGGTTCTGTGCTAGGTGCTAGTCACATCCTAGGGACACAAGCTAGAAAGACACATTCCACCTTCATATCATTTCTGTACATGTATAACAGAAAAATATAGACAATTATAGTAGCGTGTGCCACAGATTATTTAGAGTTTTTTGTGAAAATACAATCACCGTATTTCCTTGGCCATTTATCTTATCTTATTACTCATTTAACCTATTCCAACAGTAAGAAAGATACAGAGATCCGGCGCCGAGAGCTCTTAGAATCCATCTCCCCAGCTTTGTTAAGCTACCTGCAAGGTCACGCCCAGGAAATGGTGCTAGATAAGTCTGCCTGTGTGTTGGTGCCTTGCATCCTGGGAACTGCCATTGGAGATGCTCAACCTGCCATGAATGCCATTGCCAGCTTGGCAGCAGCAGAACTGCATCCTGGCGGCAAGGATGGAGAGGTATGTGCTCTTAGGCCGAAAAGCTGCCAGGAGGATTTTAGTGATAACTGTCTCACTCACTGCATATCAGCAGTGCCTTTGAAAATGGAATTCGAAACAGTGCTATTGCAACACTACCTTGCAGTGACTCCAGGAGTAAAAATAAAGTCTCCCTGTTGTCCATGATTGGCCCCAAGCTGTCTTCCTAGTGTATTCCATGCTCTTTATTGCGTAAGATGGTGATGCAGAATGGATTGTAGGCCAAGGCATGGATGAAAACAGCTTGTAAATTAATGTATTCTTCATCTCTCCTAGCTTCACATTGCAGAACATCCTGCAGGGCACCTTGTTCTGAAGTGGTTAATAGAGCAAGATAAAAAGATGAAAGAAAACGGAAGAGAAGGTAAGTTGTTAAACTTGACCTTTGGGTTGTAGCCTAAGTGAGATTTCAGTAATTCTTGGCATCCCCGAACTTGATGTCAGCCATGCAAGTTCAAATGAGTTTCTTGAGAATTCAGAAATAGTGTTGTGTGAGTAAGAAATGATTTGGTAGTTGCAAGTATTGCTTTAGTAAATGCTAGAAATTTGTGTCCTAGAATCATTTAAATTTTTTTCTCTTTTCTTCCCTCCCCCCTCTTACTCCCCTTTTTTCTGCTACTTCAGAATTCTGACTGGGCTTGGCTAGTTTTCTAAAACACCATTCTATTTCTTGAGGATGGTGAGAGCAGTGCATTGGGGGTGGGAATGAGGGGAGATTTGTCAGTATCATTACCCCAAATGAAAGACATGATATTTATCTCTAGTTTTAAGGAAGAGATATGCAGAAGAAAATTGTCATTATCAGAGATTTTTGAACTGGTACCTATTTAGCATTGAAATATATATGACCAAAGAGCAAGCCAGTGCTTCGTATTTATTGGTTCTTCATAAACCTCATGGCTGTTCTGTAAACTTGGCTCTCAAGAAAGATAGCATCTCTTATATAATTGAAAAGTTGCATACCATTCCCCTCTCAGTCCTATTTTTGACCAGACCTTCTCTTAGTAAATTCAGCTCCCTCTAGTATTTTAGCCACTAAAGAGACTTTTCCCACTTGAGTAGTTTGGGCTTTCTATTACTGTATTTGAAAAAAACTGACATATATGTCTTTAGTCAAGTTGCAGTTCTAATGGTTAGTGCAGCAGTCAATATAGCGGAGCTGTTTGTCACTAAATTTTTTTGTAGAAGAGAAAAGTTTATATTTTGAAGAAAAAACAATGTACTGAATAATCTTTTTCAAAGCCCAGGAATTTTGTAGTAGTTTTATTCCTCTTAATCAAAATGCACTGAGAGCCCTGTCACATGCCTGAAGTGTTTTGTTTGTCATTTTCATGTAGCACCACATGAATGTGGCTAGCTGTCTTGGTTATCTGTTGCTGTATAATAAGTTATCTCAAAACAGTAGTTTTCAAAAAATAATCATTTGATCAGGGTTTGGTGGAGCTTGTTTTTTCTCTGTGCAGAGTGCTGCTCAGCTAGGTGTTGGAGTCTACTTTCACAGTGGCTGGCAATGGCCGAGGCCAACGGCCTCAGTTCTTCTCCTTAGGCTACTGCTTGGGCTTCCTTACAGTAGGTGGGTGATTCTTTCATGATTTAGCCTCAGAATTGTTTAGCATCACTTTTATATTCTCTTGGTTAAGTGAGACATAAAGGCCCACCAAGATTCAAAAGTAGAACACATTGATTCCATGTGTTGCATAGGTGCTGCCATCAAACACTTACTTCCTGAATACCTTTCAGGTCAGGGTTAAGTCATTCAGTAGATCAAAGAAGCACAAACATGACCAAGTGAGCGTTTCTCTTGAGTTATTTCTGCTAATATAGCTTAGGATTTGAATCAGATTAGAAAGAAATGGCTTTCCAAAAAATACATTACAAATCTGAACAGGAATTTTTAGTCTTAAAGGAGTTTGGTAGAGAACTCTTTTTATTAGCTTTTTTTATTAAAACATACTCACAGATTTAAGGGCAGTACCATTGAATCTTGATATATGATGTCCACTAAGTTTCAATATATTTTACAGGTTGTTTTGCAAAAACACTTGTAGAGCATGTCGATATGAAGAACCTGAAGTCATGGGCTGGTGTAAATCGAGGTGCCATTATTCTTTCTAGGTATGTGAAATATGTGCCTTTCTCTGCACAGGTTCTCCATCCTGAATGCTTGTTCATGCAAGACTTCTCACATTTATTTCTCCGTTCCTCAATTTGTTCCCCATAGTCCAGTATTACTTTCACTCACTCATGATCTATACAAGTATAGCAAATAATAGAAAGCAGATACAGTGGTGCCTCGAGATACGAGTTTAATTCATTCCGTAACCTTGAGGCGTAGGAAACTATGAGACGCTCGAGTCGAGGTAAACTGGTGGGTTGTGTGCAGCCGGCCAATCCACACGATTACTTCTATCTCAAATGTTGCTCGTATTTCAAAGCAAAAATCGCTCGCTTGACGGCCCGTATCTCAGAAATCTCCTATGTTAGGGCACTCGTATCTAGAGGTACCACTGTATAACACTTTCATCAGTCCTTGCAGTTTTTTTTTTTTTCACTTGCCCTCTTTTGGATATTAGGGACCATAGAATTGTAACATTCAAAGGAATCATTTAATTGCCACATCACATTTATGGTTTTGACCAAAATGTATTTGTATTCCTTTTTTTTTTTTTTAAAGAAACATGTTTTTATTTATATTTTTAGAGAGAGGAGAAGGGAAAATGAAAGTGAAATAGTGATAAAAGAAGGAAACGTATGTTGGCTGCCTTCTGTATGACCCCTATTGGGGATCGAGCTGGGAACCCAGGCATGTGCCCTAACTTGGAATTGAATGATTGCCCTCTTGGTGCATGGGTTGATGCTCAACCAACTGAGCCATACTGGCCAGGACTATATATACTTTTTAATGAATTAGTCTTGTCCTTATGAAAGTGTTGACAGTTATTTTTTAAATTGTGAATGGATTTACATGTAATTCTCATTTATTGTTTTCATCTATTCTAAATGCATTTGCTTCTGAAATCTACACATATATTTTTTATTTCTAATTAAATGGATAGAAAACATGATTTGTGAATTGAGGCAAATGCTTAACTTACATTTTGTTCTCTAGACACCATAATTTATAGATCATTGAAAATTTGTATATTCTATTCCCAGATGAAACTATCTATTAAGGGCATTCATTTAAAAGTAGGTTTGTAGATTGTTTTAAAGTAATCACTGTTGATTTTCCTTGCTCTATTACCGAGGTTTGGAAAACATACCAATCTTAGTTTGAATTTCCCTCAGTATTTCACATGCAAATGCTATGCAATTTCATCTGTAATGTCCGTAAATGTTATGTGTTTTTTTGATATATAACTTACTAGCTACACTAATAAAAGAGAAACATGCAAATTGACCATCACTTTGCTACACCCACCAGCCAATTAGGAATGAGTATGCAAATTAACCCAACAAAGATGGTGGCAGCCCTACCTCCCAGCTGCTCTGGGCCTCTGGGCAACATGCATGCAGGCATGGAGTGGCTGGGCAGAGCCAGACTCGTATTATGAGGTGGAGGGCCAGGGGCAGAGGGAGCTACCGGAGCGGTGCTCCACCCAGAGCGAAAACTGAAGGTGATGGCCAGAGTGAAGGCCTGGGTCCCGAGTGCCAGAGAAAAACTGGTGCTGGCAGCCAGGGCAAGGAAGGCCTGTTGCATGAATCTCTTTGTGAAGTGGACCTCTAGTATAATATACTTACAAACATACACATTCTGTATGAACATTTCTTTTTTTCAGGTATATTAGTATTTACAAACATGGGTGACACATATCATTTTGTTCATTTTCCATTAAAAGTAATTTTTCAATTGATGTTTAACCCAGAATCTATGAGCTGAAACATGCACTCTTTTGATATAAATTTCTTTATTAGGCATTTGAAAGGTTACCATCTACTGACATGTTCTTTTATTACACTTAACTAGAAATTTCAGCAGTGCCTTAAAATTAATTTATAGAGATCGCTCATCAATCTGAGATACTTTTGGGTGGATTGCAAACATATGGGGGATGTTATAGGTGCTTATGGAACACTGCCTAGAATTGGAGCAGGAGCACATGAAGTATTTGGGGTTCCGAAGGGAAGTGGAACCATAGATAACCTAATAATTTTATTAATATAGTAATCATTTTTGTTTGGTTCTTAGAATATCGTCATGTGCTTGACTTGTTTGGTAAAATGATCTGCTTGCTTATAGTTTACTTCAAACCCTTGCAGTTTTCTTTTTTTTTTTTTTTCTAAATCTTTTTTACATTAAGTGAAAAAGCATTCTGGGTAAAAAAAAAAATTGGCCTTGTGTGCAGTCTGAAAACTAACCCAGGGAAGCAGAGTTGTCTAGCACTTAAAGGCATGAGCTCTAGACAAACTGCCTGGGTTCCAGTCCCAGCTCACTGTGTGGCCTCAGCACTTTATTCAGCTTCTGAGTCTTATTTCTCTTGGTTGTAAAATGAAATAAATAATAGTTCTTTGTTGTTATGAAAAAATTAAGTGAGATGATACATATACTTAGCATTATGTCCAATACACATGCTCAATAAATAACAACTTTTATCACTGCATTATGTGACTATGTGCTTAGCCAAGGTATTTAAAATAAAATTGCCTAGTGATCTATTAAAAGGGCACTTTACTTTTCAGTTGCATAGTTGGCAAGCAGTACTTGTTGCTTGCATCCCACGAGTGAGATAATGCTGCCTGGGGCTGCTAGCTTCTCCTCCTCTTTTTCAACATGATGCAAGTTACAGGGACCAGGCACTTTAAACAATGCCAAGCATATGTTTAAGAAGTTCACATGTACATGTCCTGCTAAAGTGGTAGAAGGGGGAGGGGGGACAGAAAATTCAGCCCTGGTGTGCTGCCTGAGTCCTATGTAAAGAGAAGGGCCTGTGTGTAGCCCGCCTCTGAGGCCCCGTTCCCTGGTGATGGATCACTCGAGCGAGGTCCCCGGAACCAGAGCTGATGTTATTTTGCTTAATGGCTCACACTGATTGAATGCTTACTGAGTGTCAGGCTCTGGCGAGGTGCTTTATATACAAGATCATTTGAGCCCCCAAAACAACCCTGTGAGGAAGCAGGTGATTCTATTGTTAATCCCACTTTACAGGTTAAGAGTGTTAGAGAATTTAAATAGCATTTTCATGGCTATACACTTACTGAGTGGCAGAGGCAGGTTTCAGATATAGACAGTTATGTGCTGAGGTAAAGCTCTTCACTCCTTCATTAAAAGTAATTTAAGTTAAGTGCTAAGGTAAAGCTCTTCACCCCTTCACTAAATGTTTTAGCTGCAGAGTTCAGTAAGGAGGCCATTAACTGCTTCCCTTTTATGGCCCCACCTTTCTCTGGCACCTGTTCATTCATGTGAATTCAGAGTCAGTGAGCATTCTTGGCCATCTGTTCTGTACACATGATGCCATGGAGAAAAGCACCAGGTTTCTGCTTTTGCGTTCAGGTGGAGAAGGGGAGATAGAATACATGTAGTAAAATAATTTTAAGGCAGGGTGTTAGAACTAAGATACAGTCAAAGCAGGAACAATTCTATATGGAACAGAGTTGTTGCTAGTTTTCCTTGAGTGACTATGATTTTTTATTTATGTGGTTTTAGAAGATAGGCTACTAGCCCTATCATTTATCTGATGGAGAAATGTGTTTATAGTTACAAGACTTGTCTCACAAGTCAATAAATTTTGTTTACGGTGGCTGTAGGTAGCACTGGCAGACGATTTAGGGATTGCTATGAAATTTAATTTTCGTCTTCTCTCTTCAGCCTTCTCCAGAGTTCTGATCAAGAAGTTGCAAGCAAAGTCAAAGCTGGACTGAAAAGCCTGATCCCCACATTACAGAAAAACAAAAGCACCTGCAAAGGAGTAGAAATGCTGCTTGAAAAACTGTCCGTGTAGATGGAAACAATGAACAAGATGGAATCATTATTTCTCCTCTGATCTGTTTTTCCAGAGTGGAGAGAAGGGCTAGGGGTCCACCACACTGGTAATTTGTGTACTTGGTAAATGTGCTTCTTCTTTGTATAAGAATTTATTGATAAAATATTTTCTAAAAATGTCCTTTTATAAAAGAATTCCAGCCCTCTTCTTTATCATCTTGAGTAGTAAGTTAATTGCAGTGTGAGGTAGTGATGTAAGGTTTAATGGTCAGATGCAGTGGGACCAACCAAATACATAGAAAGTGGTTGCATGGGTTGCTTCAGGGAAGACATCCTTTGTGACCAGCAGTCTGAGAAGGCTCCATGGAGAAGGTGGGACTTCAGAGGGCCTCAGAGGAAAGCAGGATGTAGAAAAGAAGAGCCAAAGGGAGTTTGTAGGACAGTGAGGTGGGACTTAATGGTTGTGAACTGAACTTCAGGAACTGTTCACTTTAGGGCTTTGATGGATGCAGGGAAGGGAGGGTACCCTGCACCCAGGGCAGCCAGATTCCTAGCTGCCTTATGAATTGAGTTTCATGTTAGATTTTGTTTGAATGCTACTCGAGGAAATTAGGGCTAATAGGGAGAATGTGCTAGGTGAGTTAGGGGATTATAATGGCTAGCATTGTTAAGGTCAAGGTCACTGGGGAAATCTGCCTACCTTTGGATCTGGGCTTTCCCTATAAATAGTTTTCTTTGATGAAATTTTCTTCTTTGGGACTGTCCCTAAAGTAGTAGAAACCTATAGGGTTTGAGCTAGGAAGTAGATGCTAATTTGTTAACAGTGCACAAGTTTTTAATTACATCCAGTTAGGAATTTTAATTACATAGCTGCATTCGGTATTTAGCAACAAAACTTGGGTGAATTGGTAGATCATTCATGCTCACATAGCCCTCCCTGACTACTTACATATCAAGCCTTGGTGCTTTCTCCACGTTGCCTGCTGTAACATGATGCCCACTGGCGTCTGTCACTGTAACTACACTGGCTGGAGGATTGCTGGGCCTTTCCTGACAAGACAACAGGGTCCCAGGACCTTACCTGCCACCTTCTGCCTAGAACATTGAACTCCACCCAAAGCAAAAGACCTGCCCATTTGTACTACTCTTTGGCATGAATCCCCTTAACCCCCACTACCCCGACCCCTGCCACCACCCAGTGTAAGGGTGGAGGTGGAACAACAGGGAATGAGATGAGTAAGAAGGTGAATGGGGGGAAAGGCAGAGCTTGCTTTTGTTTGACTAATACATTGTGAGTTTGTGTTTTCCATATAAAGAGCCCATTCAGAAATTGGGAACCCTACTATTTTCTATCTATGAGACTAAAAAAATAAAGTGAAATACAGAATTTTAGAAGTTAGAGTACTGTCTATACTAATAGTAGAGGAATATGCAAATTGTCCAGGATGCCGTCACACAATGACCAAACAGCAGACTACATGGGGCAACCAGGCAGGTGGGGTGAGGGGTTAGGGGGTTAGGGGAGACCAGGCTGGCAGGGGGGGGCAAGTAATTAGGGACGATCAGGCAGGCAGAGGCGGATAGAGGTGATCAGCCTAGTGGCGGGCGGAGTGGGGCCAGCAGTTAGGGGCGATCAAGCAGGCAGGCAGGTGAGTAGATAGGAGCCAGCGGTCCCGGATTGTGAGAGGGATGTCAGACTGCCAGTTTAGACCCAATTCCCTGAGGGGTCCCTGATTGGAGAGAGTGCAGGCTAGGCTGAGGCGACCACCCCTCCTCCCCCATGCACAGAATTTTGTGCACCGGGCCTCTAGTAAAGTATATAATAAAAGCTGCAATCCTTCTGCTGCCTTATTCCTCACCCCTGCCTGGCCCTCCTCAGAATCAACTACTTCCAACTCACGTAGCTTTGCTAAAATTTTAAATATATAGTTTTTGGTGGTTTTGTGTTTTTGTTTTTGTTTTAAGGGGGAGGGATTTGCATAGCAGTTTAGGCACTTTCTTTTGACTTCCTGTTGTGGGATAATATAGATTAACACTTCACCACCATTCCTTCCCCATTTTTCTCTTCATGTTCCCAGTATAATTGCATCATTTTTGATAAATCCAAGTTATATTGACATAAATTATTAAATATTGGAATAATAAGTAAACTCTCATTATATTTCCTAAACCATTTTATTTACCTTGGAATTTATAACTGCCTCATTTATTTTTATTTGCTTACTTTACTACATTCCTCTTATTTACCAAACTTTTAATGAGAGTCACTTAAACTGTTCTGCAGCAGGTACCATTTTCCTCTTTTTTATATTTATTTTTTATTCAGCCCACTAGCCTTTCTTGTTATTCTGATGTTCACAATCTTTATCCTGTGGCTCTGATATCCTGACTGGGTCTAATTCAACATTTTACACCCAGTGTGATGAGTGGATGCCAGATGTGCTGAGATTTTTGACAGCTTCCTTTATTATTCCACTGTCTAGTGCAATAAAGCACCGCCATGAACTAATCCTGGGCCCATCCCTTTAAGTCAGTGGTGGATTGGAAGGAGCCTGGCCAGGGAACCTTAAAAGAGAAGTGGTGTTTCGGGGGAAGGTTTCCGAATAGAGTCCCTTTCCTGTGGCTGGCTTTGGTGTGTACAGATCAGAGGCTTAGAGGTGTGGCATGCAGCATTTTGCAGCTATGAGAAGGTCAAAAGCATGCAGAGGATAGATGAGCAGCAACAGGTAGGAAGAATCGGGAACGATGGTGATGTTGAACTACTGAACAAATCAGTTCCTGAAGTTGCCTCTTCCTGTACCTCTGGTTATGTGAGAGAATAAATTCCTGTTTATCATTTAGGCCACTCTGAATTGGATCTTTAGAAACTTCAGCCAAACGTGTCCTAAGCTGACTGTTTTTGAATTCTAATTTCCACACTACTCAACACAACTCAACTAGCATTTTTACTCTCTTCATACACCGCTCCTCGAGCCAGCTGGCTCTCTGGATATCCTGAAGAATAGTTGTACTACCAGCACCATCATCTGGGCCTCCCCTTCATTTCTGCTATGGAAAGCCCATTCCAGGATCCCATGCATTTCTTTTCCTTGCTTGTTGCTGTTGTTGTTTAATAGATCAGTTGATTGATTATTAGGTTAAAACTTGTTGAATTTTTAGTAGCTTCCTGAGAAAGAATGCATATGTGGTGAAATGTTAAAGACTGCATGTCAGAATGTCTTTATTCTGCCTTTTCATATTTGAGTACTTAGTTTAGCTCAATATAGAATTCTTGTTTGAAATTAATTTTGCCTCAGAACTATGATGGCACTGATCAATATTTTCTTTGACTTGTAGAATTGCTAAGAAAGTCCAGTGCCATCCTAATCCTCAATATTTTGTATGTGGCCTTTGGAATTGTGAGGGGAGGGAGGGTTCTAAAAAGTCACAGGACTTTTTTAAATCCCCAATTGCCTTATATGTCAGAGTCATGTGAACTGATATGTGTTGTGTGTGTCTGTTTATCATTCTTAATGCTGACACTTACTGAATTATTTTAGTTAGAAAAACAAAGCTTTTGTTTCATTCTAGGAGCTGAATTTGTATTGTTTTGCTGATCCTCCACCCTTGTCTTCTCTCTTCTTTCTCTTTAGTACTCCTCTTGTTGAGATTTTGAATGCTGGTTTGATCCTCTGGTTTTCTTTTTCAGTTCTTTGGCTTTTTGTTTTGCTTTTCTGGGTGAGATATTTTCTCCACATACTCTTCCAGTCCTTTCTTTGTAATACTTTTGTTGTTTCTTGGATAAAATGTTTCTATGTCTCTGGGGATGTTATATTTTGTGTTCATTTGTTTTGTTTTACTTTGCTTTGTCTCTTTTGCAATCTCCTTTTTTTGTTTATTTTGATCTCTGATGTTTGAGGTTTTCTTGGAGATCTTTGTCTTTCTTTATATACTAAAAACTGATTAGAAAGGGGGCAGGCTCAACCTTTCTGTTGACTGTTCATTGCCCAGGTTACTGGATGTGATTCTGCTGTTTCACTAGTCCTTCAGATGTCAGGATCTGTAAGCCTTTTGTCCTGGCCCATTTATCGCCTCTAAAGAGGAATGCACCTGGCAGCCAGTATTCTCTTTGCTCAATACTTGGTACAGATTTTAATTAACCCACCTGCTCACAGTTCAGTGCCTCTCTTTCATGCTCTCTTGTATCTAAAGTCCCCTGGTCTGGAGAAACTAAACCAACATGAGTCCATAAAATAAACTATCAACCGTCTGCCAAGGTGTGGGGTGGTAGTCACCAGTTTTAGCCACTACCCCTGTTTTCTATTCCAGGCTTCACCCGAGTTTTCCTCAGTATCTGGCATCTCTCATTGCTGGGACTTGCTGTATATTCCTGTGAGAATTAACCATCTCTTCTGCATGCATTTGGTACTCAGCTTTCTCAGCCCTTCTACTTTTTGCACAGCTTTCTTTGTTGCTATTGAAATAGATGGTCTCTCCAGTTTACTTTGTTCCTGTGAGTTTATACCATTCTAAGCAGAAATCTACAAATAGTTCCAACCAAACTGAAAACAATGCACCAGGAGGCTTTATTTTCCATGTAAGAGCTTGCTGGGTTTGAAATGTCTTTAATTTTTAACTCAAGCTTTTTGTAGGTTCCATATTTCCCTGGGAATCAGACACTGCCTAGAGGGAAGAACCCTGTTTCCCTTTAAGCCAGAGGTGATGTCTGTTTGCGAAACAGAAATAGGGGCCTCTTGAAGGAAATGGCTTCCTGTATGCCAAACTCAAAGCTCTTTAACATATGACATGGCACTTCTATTTTTGTTTTTAATGAAAATTTGAAAAGGTCACATCTTAATTAGAGCACATTAATCACTCTGTAGGGACGTGTATATTTAGAATAATGGTTAAGAGAGCACAAAATCTCAAAAAGCGCAGCAGTTAATACTGAGTCACAAATCATAAACTATTTCTATACCAAAACTGAAGAATTAAACAACACAGAAGTCCACCTCTTGTGCTCTTTTTTTCAACTCTGGATTGTTTAACCCAAGGGAACTAAGTTTCTAATCACCTCCGTGTGTTTGTGTCCCCCTCAAATTTGTGTGTGGAAATTCTAACCCTCCAGAACTTCAGAATACGACTCTATTTGGAGATAGGGCCTTTACAGAGGTGGCTAAGGTGCAGTGAAGTCATGAATTGGCCCTCATCCAACATGACTGGTGCCCTTGGAAGAAGAAAGTCAGAAACACACCTAGCCGAAACCAGTTTGGCTCAGTGGATAGAGCATCGGTCTGCAGGCTGAGAGGTCCCAGGTTCAATTCCAGTCAAGGACATGTACCTTGGTTGTGGGCACATCCCCAGTAGGGGGCGTGCAGGAGGCAGCTGATCTATGTCTCTCTCATCAGTGTTTCTAACTCTATCCCTCTCTCTTCCTCTCTGTACAAAATCAATAAAAAATTAAAAAAAGAATATGTTAACTTTCAGCAGCACTTTAAAAAAAGAAAGAAAGAAACACACCTAAAGAAAAGACCACGTGGAGGCAGAAGATAACCATTCACAAGCCAAGGGATGAGGCTTGTGCGCACCATCCACCCTGCTTACTCCTTCCTCTGGGACTTCATCCTCTAGAACCTTAACCATTTCTATTGGTTAAGCCCACCAGTCTGTGGTGTTTGGTACAGCAAAGGACACCATCTCTCCTTTTCTAAATCTAAAGAGACCGCCAAAGTGCCCCAAATTCCCTAACCTTTTTTCAGATGAACAATCACACACACACACACACACACACACACTCTATAGAGGCCTGGTGCATGAAATTCGTGCACTGAGGGAGGAGAGAGGGTCCCTCAGCCCAGGCTGTCCCCTCTCATAGTCCAGGAGCCCTCAGCATGTCCTACTGATGGTTTAGGCTGCAGTCTGACCTCCCTCTGCAGAAGGCAACCAGCTGATCAAGGTAAGGTGCCATTCCCATCACCCCACCACTGCTGCCACTGCCAGCCGCCACAGCACCAAGATGTTTTCATCAACACGGACTCCAGTCCCTTCACCATGAAAAAAATTAACTTTCTTTAGACATTTTCAAGATGTCTTTTTCATAGGATATGACATTTCTTCTTTTTTTTAATCCTCACCTGAGGATATTTTTCCATTGACTTTTAGTGAGCGTGGAAGAGAGAGGGAAAAACAGAGAAACATCAATGTGGGAGGCACACTTCAATTGGTTGCCTCCTGCATGAGCTCTGACGTGGTATTCAGGGAGCTTAGCCAATGAGTGGTCAGAAAAGATGTTTCCTCTGTAGCTCCCGTGTAGAGGTAGGATTGCTGGTGCACTGGGGCTAGAGGCCGGCCTCCCTGCATGTTGGGTCTCCGCTCTGAGCCGCCCCCAGTCCCTCCTCCTGAACTGGTCATGACTGTTACAGCATCCCGGCTAATTTGCATATTGCCTCTTTAGATAGATAGATAGATAGATAGATAGATAGATAGATAGATATCTTAAGATGAATAGTTTTAACCAGGGGACACAGTTTGCTGTTTGCATTGCATGCCTAATGACTAGTTACTAAATGTCTGCTCTGCCTTTATTCCAAAGTATTCCAGCAGACAGAGACTGCTGTGTACATGTTTGTACCCAAAGGGTTGCCCTGGAAGATAGGGTCCATATTCCCACTCTCATTCCTTATAAAGTGATGGTGTTTGGAATCCTTCATCAAAATGTTTTATACAATTTTAAATATGGAGTCATGCCTATTGTTGAATGTAAATGGACAAAACATGGTAATGAGAAATATTGGTCCATGCAATCTTGTTCTTAGGGGAATGGATTATGTCCGAGGGGGGAATGATTTCTTGGCTGTACTTGATATGTGACAACTACTTGAGTGGGAATCTGGTAGGGTTATGAGAATCATTTTGCCTTGTGTTCTTGGTGACTGTAATTAAAAATAATGGATAATTTAAAACTCATTGGTATATATACCAATTGGCTTGCTGCTTGCTATTCCACCCAACAGTGGGCAGTGATAGAAAGAACAAACATGGTTTTTAAAGACCTGTGTAACAACACAAAAGTGCTTCTGAGGAAACGGACAAGTCTTGAGTTTTACTTTCCTTGCCAAGTCAACTATTCTACTCTATCTGTGTTGCTTAATATTTAAGCCTAATTCTAAATATAGGTCTGTTGGAATTCACTGTGTCTGCTTATAATAGCTTGGTGGACATTTGTTTTGGTCTGTCTCCCACATCTTGCAGTCATCCTGTTTCAGCGAGGTGAAGTCATCGTGACCTGCTTCTGCTGGTTGCATATGACCCAGGTCTCCCAAGTCAACACCATTCCCTTGACCATAAGGATTAGTTCATGGGGTGAAGTGGACTCATTAATAAATCGCATCAAATCAGAATTTGGCAGAGGTCCAAAACCCTAGGCATTTGGAGTTCTGGGGCTTATATGAGATAAATCATGAAAGATGCTCTCCCTTCTCCTTGCCTGGTGCTGCCTGCCTGTATATATGTCATCAATTGTATAAATGAACTGTTTTTGTCTTATTTTAACATCTGAAAGGATGCATGTTATAGTTGATGACATCTTGGCATGATTATTTTTAATAGGCAACGTTTTTTTTTTTCTCTTTTTTTAATTGGGGGAAGAAATTCAGCTTTTATTGTTAGAATTTGACAGTTTCAAACATTTGTAGTGAGACAATCATGAATTCTTTCTAGTAAAGTTTTAGGTGACCAGTGACTTTGTCGATTAGGTCTGCTGGTCCTGGCCCAATTCTTAGGACAGATTGAGAACCTTGTGCAATCTGAGTATGTCCAGTCTCTTGGATTAAACTTAGTCCCAGCATCTTCGCATGAGTTGGTAATGCAATCAGTTACTATCGGGCTTTGACCACCACTTTGGGCTGGCCATAGTATTTCCATTGTTGGAGCAATTCGGGGTTTTTCCTTTGAATTTGCTTGTAGGCAGAAACAGCAGCATGAGAACACTGGGCAGCCACTTTCCCTTTTCCCATCTTTACGTCATTTCGAACCACAAGAACCATTTTGTATTTCCTATTCTCTCCTAAGATGCTTGCTTCAGTTCTGGTTTCTGTGTTTGTCTCATTCACTGAGCTTTGGGGATCATCCCAAAGCGTACACGGAGGCCCCAGCCTAGGCACATGCCACAAGCTACTCCAGCAGCCACACTGAGTGCACCAGGATAACCAAATATTCCATTACCAAGGATTTAGAGAGCATCTAGTGTGCTTCTCCTCGCCTCACTCGCATCTTTAGATTCTTGATTTTTGAGGAGCCTTCTCTTATTTTTTTTAATGTTTTTTATTGATTTCAGAGAGAAAGAGAAACATCAAAGATGAGAACATCATCTTTCAGCTGTCTCCTGTACAACCCCTGGGAATCAAGCTCACAACCCTAGCACATGCCCTGACTGGGATCAAACTGTGACCTGATTCTTGGGTTGATACTTAACCACTGAGCTATACCAACAAGGCTAAGCAGCTTTTTTTCTTAGTGACTCAAAGTAATGGTGGGTTTTTACAGTCAGGGCATGTTACAATTGGCAACATACAGTGTGCCATCTTTTCCTCTACCTAGCCTGCTTACTTTTCTGTACATTTTTACTCCTCTCAAAACTTTTCTTCGTTGCTGGATTCTTATGGGTCTCCTGCTATATTTTTGCGTACTTCACTCCTTTGGAAATTGGAAATCAAATAAAATTAGAGATGTGTAGGATAGTGACTGGGAGCTCTGGCTCGCCCACTTTGTAATTTTTGAGCAAGATACAGAGCCTCTCTGCTTCTGTTTCCTCATTTATGAAAAGATAATGCACATTTCACTGGGTCACTGTATGAAGTGAGCTTATATACATACAGGACCTAGAACTGGGACTGACACACACATGGGGCTCACTTTGGGGGCCAGGCTTACATTTGGGCGGGTAGGATCATGGGAGATTTGGGGGTTACTGAAAAGACCTCTGTAACAACTAACAAACCATGACATGGAAGTCAAAGTTCATGTATTTGAGATTTTTAATAAACATTTCAGCAACCCTTGCCCCAAAATGCAAAATTACATTTGTACTTTTGGCTAAGAAATTACATAGAAACCCATGAACTCACCATATTTGGATGCTTAATTTGCCTTCTGAAACAGCTGTATGCATTTGAATCATAGTTACACATGTGAGCCACTGTCATTCCATTTGGAGTTGGTCCCTGGGTTAAGGTGGGGTTTGCAGGCTCCTTACATTACTGCGCACAGGTTAGCAAGCAGAAAGTGAAGGCACTTAAGACCAAATTGACTACTTTTAAAATGCAAACAAATCTTTAGCTGTTACCTGTAATTAACATCTTCCGTCAAAGTCTACCAACTTGTTCAGGTAGAATGCTGAGGGCTAGAAGGTTGGAAAGGGAGTTTGTGTCCTTGGAGAAAGCATAAACAGTACTTTGGGATCACTTTCCTGGGCCAGAAGAGAAGTAAGTGGGGGTTTCACCTTAGAAAGTGGTCTTGGCATCCAGAAATGGCGTATGGTCACACCAAGAGATGGGATGCACTAACTCTAGGCAATGGTTCTATAAAGGAAACAGCCTTAGACTTGCTAGGGAATTTTGGACCTTATATGGGTTCTGCCACTTGCTAGGCAGGTGATGTTGATTCTCATTTCTTTCATCTATAAAACAATGCACCTGCCTCACATTCCCTCAGTTTACAAAGACTTTTTAAACAGCTTTTGGAGACCTATGCTTCTCGAAAAGCATTTGGAGTTTGTTTTCAGAGGATCTGGCTTTGAGGTTTGGCCCTGGCTCTGACCAAGAATGTGGGTAAGTCACAATCTTTAGGAACTTCTGGTTTGTTTTTGTTTATTTTTTTTTTAATCTATAAAAATAGAGATAATACCTAAAAATCTCAGAGGGTTGGGGTCAGAATCAATGAGATTGTGCTTGAGAAAGTACGTTGTAAAATTTGCCAGAGTTTATAAAATTCCTCAAGTAGAATAGATAATCCGTGCTTCATTTGATTCCCAAATCACAGGATTGCAATGTAAACTTTTTTTTTTAATCAAATGTTAAGTAAAATTATCCAAAACTTAGAACTAAGGTGAAAAGATTTGCTCCATTCAAAGATTTCGTAAAGCACTGTTCACAAAACTACAGGCTATTGGACTTTTTGGGGGCGTAAGGGGACCTTTGTTTGACATATTAGTCTATTAATTAGGGCCCAAACTCTGGAAAGGTTATATAGAATATCAATAAGTTGCAAATAATTTCTATCTAAAGTAGGGATGACTCAAAAGATAAATTTTATTGCCTTGCACAAAACATGAGCCAGTGTTGATATAACTGCAATCTTATTTTAGTAAGCTTGTTTTTGAATATACAGTGGTACCTCGAGATACGAGTGCCCTAACATAGGAGATTTTTGAGATATGAGCCGTCGAGCGAGCGATTTTTGCTTTGAAATACGAGCAACATTTGAGATACAAGTAATTGCACTGATCGGCCAGCTGCACACAACCCACCAGTTTACTGCGACTCGAGCGTCTCATAGTTTCCCACGCCTCAAGGTTATGGAACGAATTAAACTCGTATCTCGAGGTACCACTGTATAAATAAATATATTTCAGCGGAAGAAAAAAATAACTTTCCCTGTACCCTTCTAAGATGGAGAAGAAAATACCTGTGGTGCCTACATGTGACATGTCTTTAAATCGCCATGTCTTCTTTTTCATACTATTAAGATAACTTCTTTCTGTGCTCAATTTATAAATATGTCCCCATAAACCCAGAGGTTCCTACTTTTTCCCTCTGGGTGGTACAAACACTGCTTATCTGTTCCATTCACTTCCTCTCAGCTTTCCCAGGGACTTGGCCAGAGTTGGGAATAACTGCCAGTTAATTACATGAGAGGGGTACCCAGTCCTTTCACCAGGGCTGTGGTGGGCGACGTTCTGACTCGCCATAGAAGCAGGTCATGGTGGTGCTTTGGTTCTACAATATAACAAACACTGCATTGGGGATTAGTGAGAGACCGCTTGGCAATAGGCATTTAAGGGCGGCCTGGGGATTGAAGGATGACTAAGGTAGAGTGAAAAGATCTGTGTGCCCCCCAACCACCAGTGTGTGTGGTAGGCTGAGCTATTCAACCTTCCTGGGTCTTCTGTCCTCTATAAGAGTGCCTGGATGCCTTGAGAGTTGTGGAATGGGGGAGGCAGGAGCAGAGTAAATGGGGCTCCTGACCAATGACCGGGTCTGCTACGGGAGCAGCCCCACTTAGATCTGTTTAACATGATCTGACTTTGAGTAAGGTTTCCTTTTGTAGCAGGGTTCTGCTGCTAAAAAACAAAAAGTTAGAAAACTACTCATCAGCATCATCTTCCCCCATCTGGACGGAACAGTCCGCGTGCCTGTTTGCAGTCACCTGCACGTGTGCTCAAGGCCAGGTACTCTGTGCCCCGTGCAAAAACAGTGCCATGAAGGGAAATGCTGGGAGCGGATTTCCTGGGAAGCCAAAGGTGCTTAAGTATCAGGGCCCCTTTCCAAAGCCTGCTACCTAATATTCACAATTTAATTTTTTCCTTAAAAGGAGATCATAAATTGTACAAGCTTCAGGCCCCACAAACCCTGGGTCCTCCATTGCATTAAGCCCGAGCTTCTCCGGTGCAGACACTGCTGCAGACCTGTCCTGTAAGCTGGAAATGCAGTCTTAAGCCAGTCACTGGGAGTGGATGGGGCCGCTTTGCACTCGGCCTTAAGTGAAGGCAAAACGAATGCTTCATTTTTCCTGTTAATGAGGAACGGATGTAAAACATTGTTATTACTCATCTTTCATCTCTTGCACCAACACTTTCATCTGAGAAGCATAGCTGAACTGCCTCAGTGGAAATTCTGCTCCACCACTTTCTAGTTATGTGACATCTGGGACGTTAACCGACCTCTGCAAGCACGAGGTTTTTGTTGGTTTTCTTCATCTACAAAAAAAAAGGACAATTCCCCATAGAATTGTGAAGCTTAAATAAAATACTGTTGTGATGTGTTTAATCCAATTCCTGGACACCCAAAGAGCACTTATAAATTTTAGTTTTTCTCATTGCCGTCATTAAGTCACTAGTTCAGGCAGAAACAATTAGTTGCCTATTTTAGTACCTCAGAAACAACCCCAGGTTTTACCTGGGGGTATATACCTGACTCAAACATTTCTAGCATTCACAGAAAAGATGTTTGTCAGTGAAGTTTAAGTGGAAGTATATTCAGTTAGGAAATCATGTTAGAGATAGAGCCCTTTTCTGGTCTTTTCTCCATCCTGCTCTTTTGAACTTAAGATGCGATGACTGGAACTCTAGCAGCCACATTGGATCCCAGAGACAGGTTTTTGCCCTAGAGATGGAGTGGTGAGCAGAAAGGAACATGAGGCCCTGACAACTTCATGGAGATGCTGTGCTAGCCTCAGAATGCAGGTCTGAAGATCTTTTATAAAGGCAATTCTCAAATCACCGGCAGGCCTTACTCAAACAGAGTTTTGGGCTCTACCTTCAAAGTTTCTGATTCAGTAGATACATTTTGGAGCTTGGGTCTGCATTTTTATTTTTTATATATTTTTATTGATTTCGGAGAGGAAGAGAGAGGGAGAGAGATAGAAACATCAATGATGAAAGGGAATCATTGGTCGGCTGCTGCCTGCACACCCTACAATAGGGATCGAGCCCACAACCCAAGCATATGTCCTGACCAGGAATGGAACTGTGACTTCCTGGTTCATAGGTCAAAGCTTAGCCATGCCATCTGGGCTGGGTCTGCATTTTTAACAAGTTCCTAGATGATGTGGATGGTGTGCTGTTCCCAGGACCATGTTCTGGAAACCAAGGGGTTATGTGATAGCGAAATGAACATTTGACTTGTTTAAGCCACTATTTGGGCCTATTCTGTTACTTAAAATGAGTTCTATACATTATTTAACTTCAGTAACTATTTATTCTGCTAAGTGATAAAAAGCAAAATGATTAAAATGCCACTCAACATGAAACAGGGAGATGGGGTGAATTGCAAATTAATTTTTTGGCCTCTGCACCATTCTTTTGTCAAATGAGTACTGAGCCCCTAATATTTGCTAGGCATGTACAGAGTACGATGTGAGTGAACCATGCTTGAACAGCAGTTTCCTCCTCACTGCCATGCATGTGGATTTCAGCTGAGACAGACTCACTGTAACCAGTGTCTGCAGAAGAGTGATGAACTAAGCCAGCGACTTCCCATCACCCAATTAGTCTGGAAATGGGAAGGACACAGGGCTGGAGAGGTCCTTAAAGACCACCCCGTGCAGTGGTGATCAACTTCACCTGCACACTGGAATCACCTAAGGAGCTTTAAAGTACTAACACCTTGGCCTGTCTCCAGGATTTTCATTGGTCTGAAATGAGTGCTGGGTCTTTGGATTGTTGGAAGTTGCTTTGGTGATTCTAGTGTACATCCTAGGTTGAAACCCAGTGATCTAAACTGAGCCACAGAAAGGAGGTGACTGCCTGAAGATGGTATAGAGCAATGGTTCTCAACCTGTGGGTCGCGACTCCTTTGGGGGTGGAATGACCCTTTCACAGGGGTCACCTAAGACCATCAGAAAATGCAGATATTTACATCACGATGCATAACAGTAGCAAAATTTCATGGTTGGGGGTCACCACCACATGAGGAACTGTATGCAAGGGTCGCAGCCTTAGGAAGATTGAGAACCACTGGTATAGAGGGTCAGAGGCAGGTCTACCATCCTGCCAAGTGCTCTTCAGATGCCTGGCTGGCTCTGGAAACGTGGCCGAGGCTGGGTACCCCACCAGGCCAATCATTCCTCAGCCTTAATCATCAGTGACAGGATGGATGGTGCTCCAGGCGCGCTTCTGCTCCCACTCTGGTGACAGAAAGCTCACTGCAGCTCATCAGTTTCCCTAACAAGATTTTCCTTAGTGACAGGGAAACAGATCATTTTAATTAGCATTAGATAATGAATTTAAGCAGCACTGAAGTAATTTCCAGAGTCTCCCTTAACTGCCCTAAATAACATCATGCAGGAGGCATCAAGGGGGATTTATTGCTGAGAAATGCCTGGTAAAGGCCCAGCTGAAAGTCTCCTTACCAGGGGTTGTTTTCCCTGGTTCTACTTGTTGCGGTTGGGTTGGAACCAGAGGCTGTGAGGGCTACAGACTCAGATGTCATCTGGTGTCCTCACCCCTTATCAGGTATACCCATCTTCCTGTCTGCTCGTCCCCAGTGACTCAGCTCAGACCCTGCTGGTGATAGGGAGTTCCTTCTCAATCTCCCGGGAACTTTGCTCAGAAAGTCATTATATTCAGCTGAGAGGGTCCCCCTGAAACTTCCTGCCTTGATCCCAATTCTGCCCTGGGAATTTGTTCCTACCCTCTACTCTCAAGGGAGCCAGGCAGCGTCTGAGGCATCCTGAAGGGTTGAATGAATGCTGTGTTTGGGAGCTATAGTGCTGCTGTTAGCCTCTGACTGCAGGGACTGGGACAATCACATTATCCTGTGGCCCTGGAAGAGCCTGCAAGTGGATTTCCCCTTCATCTAAATTTCTGTGGAATTGGCAATGGATGTTTTTGATTCATATTTCTCTGAAAGTAAAAGGAACAAGAAAAATCTTGCCAACTTTTAAGGCTTTAGGCTGTGGACACGTTCATCTCGTCATTATGTCATTATGGTGTTAGGTTCTGCAGGTCCTATTCTGACCTAAAAAGAGGGGTTCAGCCCTCTCTCTCCTAGTCTCACAAATTGTTGCATTACCGGACCTGAGCTGCTTTATGGTACCATGAATTGGTAACCTGAAATCACAGGAGCTAAAGACTCTTAGGTTCCAGTTTTCTTGCGTCTTTTGAGCATAATTTTCATAAAGTGAGATAGTAAGAGATAATCACCTAATAATGGCTTTGTGTGTGTGTGTGGGCATAGATAAAAGTGTTCATTTTGCTTGGTCTTTGCTTTAAGAAAGAATTTTTGAAGTTTTAACGCTCATTTGAGGTACTTAAAACCACATCCCTGTCTCTCTAAGTTACGGTTGCTATGACATCTACTGTCTCCTGCTGTGCAATTTTGACACTAAAAGCCTAGTTAGCATGGGACTTTGTAGGTTAAGGGCTTGGTTCCCAGCAGGACTACCTTTTCTTTAATTGCCAGCCTCCTGCACTTCTGACCACTGACTATAAATTTATAGTTTCCCTCAATAGCCTCAGGTTCCATCTTTCACTAGAATGACTCACAAAACTCAGGAAAGCGCTAAGCTTATAATGACAGCTTTCTTACAAAGGGTAGCCAAATGGAAGAATGCATAAGCTAAGGTGTGGAAGGGTCTGAAATGCAGAGTCCAGTGGAGTCGGGCCCATCACCCTCTGTACATATTTGTGATCACCAATCAGGAAGCTCCATTTAGCTCATTGTCTAGAGTTTATGCCAGGGTTTTATTTTGGGGGCATGAATGATGGAATCATTAGCCATGTGATTGAACTTAATCTCCAGCCTCTCCTCCCTGGAGGTGGGGCTGGCTTGAAGTTTCAACCCTCTGATCACATTGGTTTCCTGGTGACCAGCCCCCATCCTGAATCATGTCATCTCTCAACATAAACTCCTGTGTGATCCAAGAATTCATGAATAATAAAAGCACTCCAATTACAAGGATTGAGCTTCTCTTTCCTGGGAACCAGGGGCAAATTTATTGTACAACAGAATGATTCAACTGAACGTGCTTGTAGAGTAGTGGGAGGGACAAGTGAAGTTCTGTCTACAATGTACCCATGAGATTTCACTCTGTCAATGTGTGCCCCATAGTGGGTGTGAAATAGACTTGAATCAGTAGTTGCATTATTCGGTCCCCACATACTTCTCACAGGGTTGTATGACATCTGTGTTTAAAAGATTGCCCCCTTTATTATACAGTGAATTATTAAATGTATTATACATTTACATCACACGCACAAACTCATGACCTATCATTACACACTTTATGTATTAGTTTTCTAGGTGACTTTGGCTCTAACTGATTTTCCTTACTGACTTTAAAGCCCAGCCTCCATGTAAAATACTATTCTATTATGCAATATTCCAAAAAAACTCCCATAGCTTTCCAGAAGTTTGCTCATCTAAATTCGAACATTTCTGATGATACAGAGTCAATCCATTCCATTGCTGGGCAGCGCTCATAGTTCCAGAGTAGTCTTTTGTTTGTTTGTTTGTTTTAAAATATACTTTATTTTATTTTATTTACAGAAAGGAAGGGAGAGGGAGAGAGAGTTAGAAACATCAATGAGAGAGAAACATCAATCAGCTGCTTCCTGCATACCCTCTACTGGGGATGTACCCAAAACCAAGGTACATGCCCTTGACCGGAATCAAACCTGGGACTCTTGAGTTTGGCTCTATCTACTAAGCCAAACCAGTTAGGGCCTAGATTAGTTTCTTATGTTGAACCAAATCTGTCCCTGACCTATGGTGTCTCACACTGGACAACCTCTGTTAGAAGAGGACTTTCAATATTTGAAAACGGAGATCCTGAGTCTATAAGTCTTGTCTCCAAAGCAAACATTCCCTGGTTCAACCAGCTTTTCATACATAGTTTTAGGACAAACTCATTAGCCTTCTCATGAATATATTTAATGTCCCTTTGTATAGCATGGGGCCAAGAACTGAATACAGTACTCCAAGAGTGGTTAAGCAATTTTGCATAGTTCTTAAATTTCCTGTTTTGACATAATATGCCTGTCAATCAGTCATTTTATTATTACACTTCTTTAGATGAACTAATTCCTCCACCATTTTACAGATTAAGTAAATGCACTTGGTGGACACATGTACCTCAGATACTAGCATCCATCTCCCTTTCTCCTGGTAACTTTATGAAAAAGCATCATGACTTTCCCTTGGCCAGCCACTTTCTCATTGTCAGTCTCTAGACAGATATGGGAGTACAACCCAGGACTAAACAATCAGCATTCTATTCATCTCATCAAAGCGATGGGATGCTTGGCTTAAATTATTGGGAAAAACAAAAAACCCAAAACCTTGAGTTACTACTGAACAAAGCCAATTGGAAGAAAATTGAATAGAGGGAGAGAGACTGAGTTTTTCAGACATCACTTGAGCTCAGGTTCCAACTCTGCCTGTAGATAGCAGTAGATTTAACTTGTCAGTTACTTGAAATTGCTGGGATTGGTTTGTTGGCTTAAACCAGTTTTAGCTTTAGTCAAGAGTCCTGACTAACGTATCTATTCCTCTTCAGTGGTGTGGTGGTACATGTTCGCCATCCTCTTGTGGCCTGGTTTGCAGTGCTTATTATTTCTGTGGTCTAAACACCCCGCCGTGACCAATTATAGTCTAACAGCATGATGTCTGCCTGCTCATATGGTTTCTGAAAATGAATGATCTCTCACAAACCAGCTTCAACACACCAAAGTGTCTGAGTTCGTACTCGAGTTACTAATAAAATTTTGATCGAACCAAGGATCAAGTTCAGAAGGCAATTAAAGAATTTTCTTTTGCTGCCCAAGTTGTCATGGACACACCAATCAACACACACACATTGGGCAAGCCCAACAAGCTATAACTTGAACTTTTTACTAACATCCAGCTCATATTTTTACTTTGTCCAACATCATGAAAGAATGTCAAATTTTGCTAATGGCCAATCCTCTACATCCTCATATCCTTTGCTCTGTCAATCCAGTTACTGTGATAAATGAAGTCTCGGCTCGGTTTAATGACTACCCCCTCCCCACCTCCCTTGGAGATCGATCACTGCTTTCCTTTCTAAAGGGCAAACCCTATGCTAAATACTCTGAGCTTGGATTTTTATTGCTTGCCTTTGGTCTATTGTTTCTGGAATCTGGCCTACTCCCCACTTGGAAAATTTGAACATTGTCTGTGTCCAGTCTTTCCTCACTTTCACAGATTATTTGGGGTATGTGTCAAGGGAGAAATCAGAAATGATTGGATTTGGAATTTTGTTGTTTTTATTTCTGTAATTTTGCCAACATCTATTTTCCCTCCGACAGATCTGCAAGTTTTTATGGGTCTAGAGACTTGCTTTAGAAAAGAAACCAGAGTTCTTTTTTAATCTGTTCAGTCTTGAAATGTGTGACTTTCTTAATGTTTGCTGCAGCCTTTTGGATAAGAATATACTCCCACTGGTAGAATTGATCTCCCTTTGCTTCACCTAAACATTCTTTGCTATGTCTATTTTAGATCTATGGATTTTCAATTAAGACTCTCCCCTCTTTATATTTTGTGACTCTTCTTTCCCTACTACTAGATATTTCTTTTGAATGATTCAACTTTCCATTGGGTCATACCATAGGTGAGATCCTCAACCCACAAGGTTTTCTTGATGTCAGTAGGACTATAGTTCCCTTGGATTAAAATTCCAAGTTCACTGTAATCATTCCTCATCTTTTGTGCATCATTATAAAAATGTCTGAGATCATAAACACTACATCTAAATGCATTTTCCATGGTTTCCTCATGAGAATTACTGCCATTTTATTTAGTCATCTTTCTTCTTCATTTAGTCAATTCCCAAATTTCTTGGGGAAAAGAACATGAAAGTAAGACCTCTATAACCAAGTTCCTCATTTATAACCAAGTTCCTCATTTGCCACACAGGAAAGCAGTAAGGCATAGTGGCTATAGCATTCAAAAGGGGGCCCTTATTTTTGGCTTCTAGTCCTACCTTGGCAACTTGCTGACTGGGACCTTGGACAAGTGACTTTGATTCTATGAACTTTGCTTTTCTCACTTGATAGGGAAAAATAGTAATATCTGCCCTGCCCATATCACAGTTATGTTCAGAATGAAATGAGGTGGTGTATGTGGAAGTGTTTGTGAACTGAGCATTATACACAGGTGAGCTACTGTTAGTAACATTATCAAAGCTGCTTGTGAAATGTGAAGTTAAGTTATATTTGTGAAATTTCAACATAGCATTATCCATGATCAGACATTCTTATTTCACTGATACAGCATCACAATGGGAGGAGCAACATGACTGGTCTATTTGCTGAGCTCATTCATCTTCATTTGCTCTTTTTTAAAAAATATGTTTTTGTTGATTTTAGACAGGAAGGGAGAGGGAGAGATAGGAACATCAATGATCAGAGAGTATCATTGATTGGCTTTGTCCTGCAAGCCCCCAACTGGGGATCAAGCCCACAACCCTGACATGTGCCCTTGACTGGAATCAAACCCGGGATCTTTCAGTTCACAGGCCAATGCTTTATCCACCAAGCCAAACCAGTTGACATCTTTAGTTAACATCTCTACTAGTAAAGGCACTCAACTAAAGACAGAGCAAGGAGCTCCTGGACTAGTGGAATTGTTTACACTTTTAGACAAGCCTAAAAGAAACAACAGTGCCTGTTGATAAACATTACAATGAACTGCTTTGCTATCACTTTAAACCTTTCTCTCCATTCCTGGCTCTTGGGAAAAGGAGGAAGAAGGGGAGAGAGAAAAAATAGTGGTTTGTTTTCATGTCAGTATTTGAGTGATGGTAATTTACAACTAATAAAATTAATTGTTACCCTTATGATTTCTTTAGAAGCCACTGGTTACCCATAAAATCTCAAGAAAGGGAGAGGTGCCAAATTTGGATCTTGTCGATGCAATAATTCCTATCAATTTGAAATAAATACAATGGGAAATGGGCTTTTTACAAGGGATTTATAAGCAAAGTAATTTAAAAGTCATTGGTCACATGTGAATATTTTGTGAATTATGTCAGGAAGACAAATGATTATAAGAACTCATAGGGCATGGAATGAGGACAGTTAAAGCAAATTTGGAGCAGCGAGAGCCATCTATAGTCACACCAAGATAACATAACCTTCCAGCTCTTGTTTACATGCACAGAGGTTTCCCACAAGGTGGAAATAAAGTCGAGGAGCTCTGTAAGAATTTTTTTCCTGGGCAAATTAAACCTGTCCTAAGAGTAGCTAAGAAGTCAGTTTTTATTCATTAGGATTTTGTAGCCTCCGACCCATGCTTTCACATAAGAATCCTTGACAAACCTGGCACCAGACTGGGAAGAGCCTGGTCCTAGGTCTTGGTGTCACCATTGTTGCCAGTGGTGCTGGAGCGTTTGGTCCTCCACCCTCTAATGGGCACTGCTCTCCCCACAGAGTCCCTCCAAGTGGTCTTCCACTCTGACCTTGAATGCCGCTTCCAAGCTGTAGTGCTTCGAGTCCATGCGCCATAGCTTCCCACAGATGCCCTCCACTGGGAACTCTGGTTGCAGGTGGTGACTTTTGGAAACAGGGTTCTTATTCTCTTCCTGGGCTCAGGAAGTTATCACCCCAGTAGGCTAAACAGTTCCCCCTCTTTAACTCAAAGAACCAGCTTCCAGCCCCTTCCTCTTTGGTTCTCAACATAATCCTATCCCCTCAACTTCAAAATAAAAATCTTTACAGTGGAGTCTTATTTTTTTTTATTATATATTTTCATTGATTTCAGAGAGGAAGGGAGAGGGAGATAGAAACATCAATAATGATTGGCTGCCTCTGCATGCCCCACACTAGGGATCAAGCTTACAACCCGGGCATGAGCCTTGACCAGGAATCAAACCATGACCTCCTGGTTCATAGGTTAGTGCTCAACTATTGGGCCATACAAGCCATACAAGCTGGGCTATTGTGAAGTCTTTTGATAATTATTATGATTATAAAGTACCTAAATCATAAATAACCCATTGAGTCAAGAGAATCAAAAATCAAAACTACCAAAACCAAAGAGCAGCAACAAGAAGAAAAAAATATTTTTGTTATCCTACTATGGAGGAGGGAAGGAATGGTACAAATTACTTTTTCATTCTAAGAGACTCCTACATTAACAAAAAATAAATTTTAGGGAAAAAAATATATATACATGTATAAATCTGTCATATTTAAATAAGGGCAGAAATGTAGACATCTAGCTAGCAGTTTGAGAAATGAGGCAAGATAGAAGAGTTACAGAGGGAGGACAGCATGCAGCCAAGTCTGGGCCCTTGGGAGTCGTGACCTTGGTGATGTCATGAAAATTCACTGGTTGTGAGCTTTGTAAACTCAGAATCATAATTATGTCATCCAGAGGATGGTGGATCTCTCATCTCTCAGCCCAGTGCATAACCCAGGATGCCAGTTTATTGACTTGTAGCATGAGTGTGTAACTATCAAGCAGATCAAAGCTTGTGTTCAGTCGCTTAATGGAGGTTCATCAAGGGTATGCTATGCACCAGGTATTGTGAATACAGTAGGGAACAAGAAAAAGAGATTAGTTTCTGCTGGTCTGTTCATTCCCTCTCTAGGAAAACCACACAGAAAGCCAATTTGTGATAAAAAAAAAAAAAAGCCGCTTTGTAAGTCTGAAATCAAACCAAAGGTGGTCATGTATGAGACTGTACTTAAATGGCTAGCGTCCTATACCCTAACAGTCCCAGAGGGCACACCTGTCCAAATGGGGGCCACATAAAGAGCAATGAACTCGACCTGCTGTGGGAGCTTCAGAGTCAGCTGGGAAAATAAATGGCAGCTTGGAGATGAAGACCTTATCTGGAAGTGTGAATAGCAAAATCCCAATAGGTGAACAAAAATTCCAGGCCTTTCCATTTTGGCAGCCTGTCCTGGAATCCTAGAATCTCAGGGGCCTACTTCAATTTTATGCAGATAAAAAGACCAGGCGCCTAGAGAGACTAAGTGTCTAGCCCCAAGGTATTCCAGTAAGTCCTGGTTGAATGTGAGAGTTTTAACCAGGTTTCCTGTCTCTAGGACCAATTCTCATTTTCCCACCAGAATTTTAGAGCAGAGAGTAAGGAAAGGGAAAGAAACAAAAGTAGCTTATTTTCGTGGTGGAGGGAGTATAATTTTAAATTTAAAGGAAAGTTGCAAGAATTATACTTTTCACCCAGACTAACCAATTGTATTTACCTACTATTTCATTTTTTGTTCTCTAAACATATTATGTCTTCATACTTTTAAACCTTTGAGGGTAACTTGGAGATATGCCCCTTTATCCCTACTTATGTGCATCTTCTTAGATAAGGACTTTTTTCACATAATCATAGAATAATTCTTAAAATCAGGAAACTTAACATAGATGTAATATTTTCTAATCTATAGTCCATATTCCAATTTTGCAAGTTGTCTCCATAATGTCTCTTATGGCTCCCCCCGCCCTCCCTCCCATTTTATGACCCGATCCAGAACCACATATTACATTTACTTATGCCTCTTTAGTCAGTCTCCTGTATTCTGAAATGGTTCTTCAGTTGATTTTTCCCATTCTTTTCTTAAATTTTTTTTATTGATGTATTACATGTATACATATCTTCCCATTGCCCCCCCCCACTCTAATGCATGCCCTAACCCCCCAGTGTCCTGGGTCCGTAGGTTATGCTTATATGCATGCATACAAGTCCTTTGGTTGATCTCTTATCTACCCCCCTCTCCCTAACCTTTCAACTATAATTTGACAGTCTGTTTGATGCTTTACTGCCTCTATAGCTATCTTTTTGTTCATCAGTTTGTAATGTTCTTTATTATCCATAAATGAGTAAGATCATGTAGTATTTTTCCTTCATTGACTGGCTTATTTCACTTAGCATAATGCTCTTCAGTTCCATCCAGATTGCTGCAAATGGTAAGAATCCCTTCTTTTTATGGCAGCATAGTATTCCATTGTGTAGATTTTTTTTTTTTTTACAGAGAGGAAGGGAGAGGGACAGAAAGTCAGAAACATCGATGAGAGAGAGACATTGATCAGCTGCCTCCTGCACGCCCCCCACTGTGGATGTGCCTGCAACCAAGGCACATGTCCCCTACCAGAATCAAACCTGAGATCCCTCAGTCCACAGGTCAACACTCTATCCACTGAGCCAAACCGGTTTCGGCTGTACCATAGTTTTCTGATCCAGTCATTTGCTGACAGGCATCTAGGCTGTTTCCAAGTCTTTGCTATTGTAAATTGTGCTGCTATGAACATAGAGGTGCATATATCCTTTCTGGTTGGTGTTTCTAGTTTCTTAGGATATATTCCTTGGAGTGGGATTACCGAGTCAAAGGGGAGTTCCATTTTTAGTTTTTAAGAAAACTCCATACTGTTCTCCACAGTGGCTGCACCAGTCTGCATTCCCACCAGCAGTGCACCAGTCTGCATTCCTCACCAACACTTGTCGTTTATTGATTTGTTGATGATTGCCATTTTGACAGGTGTGAGATGGTATCGCATTGTCATTTTGATTTGCATCTCTCAGATAATTAGTGACTTTGAGCATGTTTTCATGCATCGCTTGGCCTTCCTTCTGTCCTTTTTTGAAAAGATTCTATTTAGGTCCAATGCCCATTTTTTTTTTATTGGATCATTTATCTTCCTTTTATTAAGTTGTATAAGATGCCTGTAGATGTTGAAGACCAAACATTTTATCAGTGATAACATTTGTAAATATGTTCTCCCATAGAGTGGGCTTTCTTGTTGTTTTGTTGATGGTTTCTTTTGCTGTGCAAAAGCTTTTTATTTTGATGTGGTCCCATATGTTTATTTTCTCTTTAGCTTCCATTGCCCTTGGAGCAGTATCAGTGAAGAAGTTCCTTTGGCATATGTTTGAGATTTTGCTGCCTCTGGATTCCTCTAGTATTTTTATGGTTTCCATCTTATGTTTAAGTCCTGTATCCATTTGGAGTTTATTTTTGTGTATGGTGTAAGTTGGTGATCTAGTTTCATTTTTTTTTTTGCATGTATCTGTCCAATTTTCCCAACACCATTTATTGAAGAGACTGTCTTGACTCTATTGTACGTTCATGCCTCCTTTGTCAAATATTAATTGGGCATACTGGTTGGGGTCAATATCTGGGTTCTCTAGTTTATTCTATTAGTCTATAAGCCTGTTCTTGTTCCAGTATCAGGTTGTTTTTAGAACGGTGGCTTTGTAATACAGCTTGAAATCTGGTATTGAGATCCCAACTACTTTATTCTTCTTTTTCAAGATGCTTTCTATTGAATTATTTACGGCAGTGATGTCATTTTTCATTTCTTCTTGGTTCTTGATTTTCTCTTGGTTCTTCTTCATTTCCTCTTGGTTCGTACTCATATTATCAAATTTGTCTTCCATTCTTTTCAGCCACCTTATGACCATTTCTCTGAATTCTTTCTCTGGCAGGTTACTTGCTTCCATTTTGTTTACTTCCTTTTCTGGTGTTGCCTGCTTTTCTTTCATATGTAGGCTGTTTCTTTGTCTTTCATATGTAGGCTGTTTCTTTTCTGGGTGCCTGGTTATGTAGTTCTCTCTCTCCTTATCCCAGGCGAAATTTCACCTTTCTGTGGTGGAGTGTAGAGCTCCTCTGAATCCGTGTGCTTGCACCACTCAGGGACTGATTTTCTTGTGTTTGCAGCTATTCAGTGGGTGCCTTAGTTGTAAATTCCCTGGGCTTTTCAGGCATTCGATAACATCCACTTTCCCCCTCAAGATGGCACCATCTCCATGTCCAAGCCATTTGCTCCGGGAGGGTACCCAGAAGTTGTGGGGGCTGCCTGGTCAGGATAGCCCCATTTAGCAATCCCCCACCTAGAGTATAGCTGTCCTCATATCATCAACAAAGACTCCTATGCAACCTTCAGCTTTTCTTTCTATCTGCTCCTGGACAAGGCTCATGACTGGTCTGTCTATTCCGCCACCATTTTGTCTCTCGATCTTTCCCGTTCTTGACCTTTTTGAAGAGCACAGAAGTGTTGTTCTAGCATGGCCCTGAACTTGGTTTTGCCTGGTTAAATCCAGAGTTTACATTTTGGGAAAAATGAAAAAACACAAAAATGATGTGTATTCCAGGTGCATCAGGAGGCACCTGCCTTCAGTTTGTCCTGTTATCAGTGATGTTAACTTTTATCACATTAAAGCCACTCAACTTCTTTTTCTTTATAAATTAAGTAATTTTGGTGCTGTATGCCAAGACTTTGTAAATTGTGTCTCATCAGACCTTTGCCCACTAGTTTTAGCATTCATTGGTGATTTTCTAACTCTGCCATTCAAAAGGATTGCTTTCTAAGTATAGCTGAAGATAATACTTGAAATAGTCCTTGATGTGTTTTTCGTTCTCCACAATTCCACTTTATTCTATAGTCTTTCCACTGCTGGGACAAAGGCCAAGTCTCACTATTCCCAGGGTGGGGGTTAGATGCTAGAGAACTTGAAGAGCAGAGTAAAATTCCTAATTTGATATTCCGAAATAAGATATTGAAAGCCACAGCTATCAATTTTAAGAAACTGGCGCTTTTAGAGGAGGAAAGACCTGTTGCCTCTTCTCTTTTCATTTGCCCCCCCCCCCTTTTTTTAGTGTTAAAAGCTTGGCTTTGGTGATTAATAGTAAAGCCTAACCCCTGTGTAATAATTAATTCAGGGAAGAATTATCTGTGGATGCTAAAACCTGTTTGCATGATAACAAAAGGATTGCATCTCAGATGTTTTACCAGCTTCAAAAGCAAGATGGAGTTTTGGAGAACAGATCTTGCAGTTCTTATCCAAGTACTGTAATCAAACGTACTATCACTAGTAGCAAAAAAAAAAAAAAAAAAAAAAATGGTCATTAAGTGAGAGCTCATTGTAGTTGAAATAAATAACACCTGTGCAGTATTGCCAGAATGGTTTAATTTGAATCAAACTCAATTTCCAATTTGTCAGAAATATATGGGAAAGAGGAGCAGGTTAACTTATATCACAAGAAAGCTCTCAGATAAATTTAGAATATGGAATGCCCTCTCTTGCCCCCGCCTAGGAAAAAATGGAGAAGGTTCTGTGTTAGACAAAAAGTAAAGAGACAACCAAATGTAATGATTAACCTTGATTCGACTAAATTTTGTTGTTGTTTTTTAAGCCATGAAGTAAGTTATTGGGAAAATAGGAATTTTAATATGGAGCGGACATTAATGAATTATTTAAGTTGTGATATTATGAAATCATTGTCAGATTTCTTATTAAGCATGAGAATGCCTTTATTTTTAGAGTACACATGCTAAAGTAGTTAGAGGTGCTGTTTATCTTTGTGGGAGATGATCTTTTTGCTTCTTTTGTATTTCTGCACATCTTGTGAGCAAAGACACTGATAGCTTTGGTTCCAAACATTCTTTTCAATGATGTTTGCATAACACACAGTCTTAAAGGATAGAGTGTCTCTCTGTAAGTCAAAGGGAGAATACGTTTAGATTCTTTAGGTTATGAGGTAAGTGAAGAATAGAGGGGTGAGTTGCTTTAATAGATGGTGCCAGCAGACAACCATGGCCAGATGCCCACCCTGCCCCATCCACCATGTTACGCTGTTAACAAACTTCCTATGAAACCATGGGCCACTTGTAGGATGAGACAGAAGGAGGGGAACCATTCAAATTAATATTTTCCCACTTAAGACAGTTTGGACCAGAAGTGCATGTGTTGTCTCAAATTAGCTACCCAATAGAGTGATTAAGAGAAAGGTATATTTAGTTACTTTTCAGCTAACATGAATCTGTGGAGACTTTGTTACACAATTAATAGAAGCTTAAACATATTTTACAAAAGGTCAAAGATCTTGAATTAAGCAAACAAAGAATTTCCCATAGAATAAAATACTTTTCCAATAATATCAAATATCAGTTGATTCTAAATGCACAAAATTGCAAGTATTTCTCTTTAGCTTTTTTATGTGAGCCATGAGTTATATGCAATATTGAAGATACTGCCCAATTAATACATTGGGTACTTTTTATAGCAAAGGACTTACAAGTTTATGGAGAAATGTTTTCAATTTGTGATTTAAACATTTAAATTCACAGTATAGATATTTTTGAATCTATTACATTACTTCCCCCAGACAGTGATCAGTTTTTATCAAGATGGATAATGTTCCAACTGTTAGATCAAAAATATGGATTCAGGGTAATTTAATTCAAAAGGCAGATGTTTTCCTGATTGCTTCATTCTGCTCATAATATTGACAGTGTTAAACTGGATCTGAGCCCTGTGTACCTGGAAAAGTTTTCATGCAAAGGACCAGCCAGTTCTCACACTTTAAGATCAGACTCGCTTTCACCCTTCCTTCAGTGACTAGACTCTCTTGTTTACCTGATTGTATATTCCCAGGCCCCCTTCCTTCCCTTTGGAAAGAAAATCCTCCTACAAAATAAAAGGCTAATATGCAAATTGACCGAATGGTGGCACGACTGGTCACTATGATGCTCACTGACCACCAGGGGGCGGATGTTCAACATAGGAGCTGCCCCCTGGTGGTTAGTGTGCTCCCAGAAGCTGGGCTCATGCCTGGTGAGTGCAGCGGTAGTAGCGGGATCCTCTCCTGCCTCCGATGCAGCTCTAAGGACCCCTCAGGGGATGTCTGACTGCTGGCTTAGACCTGCTAGCCAGAAGTCAGACATCCTCTGAGGGGTCCCAGACTGCAAAGGGTGCAGGTCGGAGTGAGGGACCTTCCCCCCCAGTACACGAATGTTGTGTACCAGGCCTCTAGTAAATAAATAAAGGGGGTATATTTTTTTCCTTCAAAGAAAAGGAAGGGGGTTTACCCTTCCCCCCTAGTCCTCGCCCTCCCGCATAGAATAAAATGTTCCAAAAATCTGATGAAAGATACAAAACTGTTTACTATCCATAGGGTAGTACTCCATTTCATCTTCATCCAACAAAAATTTTACATTTCTATTAACAAATATTTGCATCCTATTAGACTTCTGGAAGTTAACTTCTCTCTCTACAGAATTTCAAAATAGACAATAAAAGGTACAGACCTCTTCAGAATCAGGTAACCTTGGAGACTTTCTCCAAATACTTAGGATTCTTTTGAAAGGAGACTCATTAATCTTTTTGTCATTATAAAATTTTCATAATTTTTCCTGGCAACATTGTGTACACCAAGACCTTGATAAAGAATATAGCTCTCAGCTGTCAACTGTCAATTTGTTATAAATGAAAGAATGTTTTACCTATCTACATCTGTAGTCTCCCTATGTTTATATGTATGTATATATGCATACACTTTACATTCATACACACATATAGACATACACACTATATACACACTTCTATACACACATTCATACATACACACACTGTACACACATATATACATAGGGTAACTAAGACAAGTCCATTTCTCTCAAAGACAGGTAGACTAGATTTGAAACTTAACAAGCACAACACCAGAGAGCTGTGTGTCTGGAGTAGCGTTTGGGCTCCTATGGAAATGTGTTTGCTAACTTGTACCCTCAGTTCACATCTAGGGACACCAGGAGATGCAAACATACAAAACAAAGTACATGAGTCATAGGGATGTCATGTGCTAAAACACTCGCCCTGCTCTCAGCCCGGCCATCCCATCTTTGAAAGACTTTAAGTGCAGACAGAAGACTCCCATCTGTTTTCATGTATGCTCCCACCACAGGGAAGGGCATGTTCACCTGGGTCCCTTCTGTTTTTTCTTGGGGTTTCTGAGAATCTGAATCTCCCAGGATGGGGGTCCAGCATCTGTATTTTTAAAGATTTCAGACTATTCCAATTTGCATTAAAAAATGAATGACACTCCATTGAGGTTGCAACTCTTCTCCAAGGACAAAGCTTTCTTTTAAATTTGCTATACCCTTTATGTCCCATAAAGTTAAGAAATGTAACTTGATTTGGGGGAGAGTTATAAAATATTGGGGTTAAAGGGAATTTGTGGTCCAAAAGGGACACGGTTCTTTTCCAAAGTTACTCAGTGGCAGAGGCAAGACTAGAACCTGATGTGATCGGTAGAATAACGAGATGGTGCCTTTGATCCCTGGTGTTACTTCTGTGATTATGTTATGTATCATGACACATGACACATGGAAAATTGTCCAGATGAGCGTAATGCAATCCCATGAGCCTTAGAAAAGCAGAGAGCTTTCTCCATCTAGTGGTAAAGTCAGAAAAAGTCAAAGCATAAGGTGGACTGGGCTGTTCAGTTCTCAGTTCTCTATTGGGATAGAGGGGGCCGTATGGAAGGATCATGTGACATTGTAATATAATAAGAAGTATATGTCTGGTCTTCATGACTGGTTCTTGGTACAGAGCTCCTAAAACCCTTGTAATATCTGGATTGACAGGAATGAGAAGAGTGTCTTTTGTCAACATGCCTCAAGTGATGCTATTGAGGTGACTCTTGGTGGGCTGCTCGACAGCATCTAGGATTAAAGGATTGAAACCTCCAAGGAGGATTGAATTAATCACCAATGACTGGTGATTTAATCAACTATTTCTATATAATGGAACCTCTATAAAAACCCAAACTGGCCCAGCTGGTGTGACTCAATGGTTGAACGTTGACCCAGGAACAAGAGGTCGCAGGTTCCATCCCCGGACAGGGTGCATGCCCGGATTTCAGGGTTGATCTCTAGTAAGGGGGTGCAGGAGACAGCCGATCAATGTTTTCTCCCATAGATGTTTCTGTCTCTCACTCCTCTTCCTTTCCTCTCTGAAATCAATAAAATATATATGTATTTCAAAAACAAAAACTGATGAGATCCTGAGAGCTCATAGGTTGGTGAGCACATCCATGTGCCAGGAGGCTGATGCAACCCAACTCCACAGGGACACTCCTGTGACCAGGACTCTTCCAGAGTTCACCTTAAATGCCTCTTCCCTTAGCTGTTTATTTTTATTATTTTAAATGTCCTTTATAATAAACCAGTAAATATAAGGAGTGGTTCCTGGAATTTTGCAAATGTTCTAGTGCAGTAGTCGGCAAACTGTGGCTCGTGGGCCACATTGCAGCTTTTTAACCCCGTGAGTGTGGCTCTTCCACAAAAGACCACGGCCTGGTTGAGCCTATTTTAAAGAAATGGCGTTAGAAGAAGTTTAAGTTTAAAAAATTTGGCTCTCAAAAGAAATTTCAAACTGTTGATATTTGGCTGTGTTGACGAATGAGTTTGCCGACCACTGTAGTGAATTATGAAACCAGTTCATAGGAGAGAAGCACACCCATGTGCATATGTCTGTTGCCCTGTCCTATTAATCCTATAGTTGGAGACTGAAATCGGTACCCAGGCCGCTGGCAGAGAGGTAAAAGGGAACTTTGTGCTCCTTTTCCTGCCCTTTCAGTCTTGCCATTCCTTATCACTCCATTTCAGGCCTTTAGGCATCTCAGCCTCCTCAGATTCCAGCAGAGGAAGCTGCTAACCCCTCCTGGCTGGCTGCCTCCTGCTTCCGATCCAGATCCTGCTGTTCTCAGCAGAGCTGCGGAGAAGGGCCAGTTCCTGCTGGCTTTGTCCAGTGGAGGAGGGATGGGGTAGGTGGGGGTGTTTCAGGACATTGCTGGGGCTTCCTGGGACAACTGGTCGCAGGCCCAGGTCAGAGAACACCTGCTGCCATCACTTTACTTGCTTCTTTCTCCTGTTACCAGATGAGAGCCTAGCACTACCCTTTGTTAATTTTAGACTGCAAGCCAGGCCCCCTTCGAGAGCTTAATGAGTAAGATATCACTTCATTCTCATTATCATACTCAGTGCTTTATATCTGCAAAGCATCTTTACTGCATCTTGGATTGCATTTTCATTGTGTGGGTGGGCAAGTAAGGACCTTGACGTGAAGTAGCGGGGACTGAAACCTAGTTCACAGAAGCAGCCAGACTTTTCCAGGGGAGCTGCCAAACGTCCTAATCTAGAGAAGTTGTTTCATTTCCACCTGTTGTGAGGTACCTTTTAGAATTTGCCTCCTTTTAAGGCCCAGGTAGGAGACAGCCGTACCTGGGATCCCGGCCCCATACTGATATTCCTGTGTACCTTTCTCTCTCACATCTTTCAGGCACACATGCGAGCCTTGTGATCTCACTTTGGGAAATTGACCATCACTCCAACATACAAGATGGCTGCCTCCATATGGTCAAAATGGTCACCCCCATGTGGACACAAGATGGCCGGCAGGGGAGGGCAGTTGGAGGAGACCAGGCCTGCAGGGGAGGGCAGCTGGTGGGGAGGACCGGGCCTGTATTGGAGGACAGTTGGAAGCAACCAGGCCTGCAGGGGAGGGCATTTGGGGCGAGGGGTGGTGGTGGGGGTGGGGAACCAGGCCTGCAGGGGAGGGCAATTGAGGGGGATAAGGTATGCAGGGGAGGGTATTTGGGGGGTACCAAGCCTATAGGAGAGTACAGTTAGGGGAGACCAGGCCAGCAGAGGAAGATAGTTAGGGGTGACCAGGCCTGAAGGGGAGGGCAATTGGGAGGGATAAGTCCTGCAGGGGAGGGTAGTTGGGGGGTACCAAGCCTATAGGGGAGGGCAGTTAGGGGAGACCAGGCCAGCAGGGGAGGGCAGTTAGGCGTAGATCAAGCTGGCAGGGGTGTGGTTAGAGGTGATCAGGCTGGCAGATAGAAGCGGATAGGGGCAGTCAGGAAGGCAGGCAGGCGAGCATTTGGGAGCCATCAGTCCTGGGTTGTGAGAGTGCAGTTGGACATCCTTTAAGGGGTCCCATATTGGGGAGGGTGCAGGCTGGGCTGAGGGACACTCCCCCCCATGCATGAATTTTGTGCACCAGGCCTCTAGTGTGGTGTGTGTGTGTGTATGTGTGTGTATGTGTCTATTTAATTGATTTTGGGCGGGGGGAAGGGAAGGAGAGAGAGAGAAAGAGAGAGAAACATCAAGCCTCTTGCAAACCCCATACTGCAACCTGGGTATGTGTCCTGCCCACGAATTGAACCAGCAACTTCTTGGTACATGGGACATTGTTCAACCAACTAAGACACACTGGCTGGGGCACCACCTGTTCTTTAGGAAGCACAGAGCTGACACACAGTAGGTGCTCTATGAAGAATGATGATGATTTGTGTTTACATATCAGCAATCTTTTGCTGCATGACATATTATCCCAAATCTAGAAGCTCAAAGCAACACATATGTATTCTCCCATGGTTCCTGTGGGGGCAGGACTGGAGACAAGATTTAACTTGGTGGCTCTGGCTTAGAGTCTCTCAAGAAGTGGCTATCAAGTTGTCCCCTGGGCCTGTAGGCATCTAGGGGTGGTGGGCCTGCTTCCAAGCTCACTCCCAGGGATGAGATTCCTCTCTGGCTGTTGGCTGGACACCTCACCCCATTGGCCTCTCCACTGGCATCCTGAAGTTCCTCCTGTCATAGCAGCTGGCTTCCACAGCAATGACTTGAGAGAGAAGCCAAGACAGAAGCAGCAGCTTTTCTTCCCCCATCTGAGACGTGACATCCATAACTTCTGGCACATTCTATAGGTCATACTGATGTCAGCTCCGGGACGGTGTGGGAAGGGTGAATACCAGGGCACAGGGTCACTGAAGGCCAGCTTGCAGACCAGCTATCATAATTTGTCTATACAGATATTTTACATTTTTTCAGAGAACTTATATACTATCTCGCTTTTTTAAAATGTTTTCCCATGGACTTATCTTGTTTTTCCAATAAAAAAAGCTTCTCAAGGGAAAAGAATGTCACATTTCCAGATCACTGCCTCCACCCCCCACCTTCAACATCCCAAGCCACACAAAATAGAAATGAACCAAGCTTCTGTGTCTTTGGCAATGGTATTCATTGCATGAGTTAGGTGGCTCCTTTGCATTCTCAGCCCTAGGTTTGCCTCGATATAAAGGGCTGTAGAGGAAAAGGCATTGGACCAGATAGTCTCTAAGGACCCTTCTAGCTGCAAGGGTTTTTCCTAAAGTGAGCGGGACTGTCCCTATTTGACATAAACAAAGGCAGAGGGCTGGGGAGTTCACTCAGCTTTACCAGGACAGTCAAAGCCGGTAGCAGAACAGTGTTCTCAGGACTTGGGGCTGATGAACTCAGGGCCTGCCAGCACTTTAAGTTAGTTGTATTACTTTTACTACTAGTTCTACTAACCATCACCACCTCTGCCACTCATTGAACATTTACTAACTGCCACGCCCACTTCAAGGGTTTATGGTGTCCAGATGAGTCACAATAATCTTATGCCATGGGAACTACTTCCATTTTAGAGGGGGAACAACTCCCAGTTCCCCTGAATGATTGGCCCTAAACACCAAGAAAGGAGTGGAAAGTGTGAGGTGGACAGTGGGAGGCTGGGTTGAGAGTAACTTGATGCAAGGTGACTTCCTCCCAGCCACCCACGATTTCTGGCAAGGCAACTGCACTGCAAGCAGCTGCCACCAGCCCACGCGGGAATGGTGAAGTGACCTCCAGGGCTCCCTGTGTAGAAGATGACCTTGATTCCATAGCTATCTGACTGCATCTCAAAACAGGTGGACTGCGACACTCCGAGCCAAGTACACGATAGGGAAAATGCCACATGTTTGCTTTGCACACAGCGTGTGCCCTTGACTTCCAAGATGCAGGAACGGCTGCCAGCGAGGAAGGGCTGGAGAGGAGTGAGGACTGAGTGCCCGTGGAGAAGCACTCCTGCCTCTGCCCATGTGGGCCTGCCATTTCCTTGCGAACTTGGGCTCCTCTCTCCCCCATCTCAGGGAATTCCCTTCTCTTCTCTTGGGGTTGGGCTACTCACAGCCCAATGTCAACTTCAAGCCCTGGTCCGTGCTGCCCTCCAGTTCAGCATGATCCCTCCTCACTCCTTAATGTGCTCTGACCTCCCAAACAAAGCCCCTTAAAGAAGTTCCTAATTCCCCTGGGGCCAGGGAGCCCAGCACTCAGACCTGCTGACTCACTTTAGGAGTCATTAGAGGGAGGGAGGGAAAACTTATCTTTCATGCTTTGGAGTTGTTGGTGTTTTTTTAGCAAAGACAAATTAATAGCTCATTACATTAGCCTTTCATTTTTTCCTTCCATTTGTTCCTTATAAGAGTTCTATGTACCTGGTATTATTCTCCCACTCTTAAAAACAAGACACTGAGGTTCAGGAATGTTACATGGCTACCCCCAGGTCATACCAGTAGTGAGAATCAGAGTCAGGATCTGAACTCAGATATGTGAAACCTGAGCTGTGGGCCTGTTAGCAATGAGCACCAATCACACGTCTGACTGTATCTTCTAGATGTTTCTGGACATCGTCTAATTTCTATTCTTGAAGCAACCCAGAGAGACAGGTATTTTGGTGCCACTTTATGGATTACGAAACTGGACCAGCAGGATCAGGTAACTCACCCAAAGATGTACAGAGCTTAGACATGGGGGGAGTTGAGAAGTTCAAAGTGCACTTGTAGGGTCTTCCTTCCTTCCTTCCTCTAGTCTCCAGGGCCAAGAGGGCATGCTGAGCTCTGGGTGCTCCAGGTCAGATCATTCCTTGCTGACACTCCATCCTTTCATCAGTAGGAGTGCAGGGTGGATCCAGAACTGCAAGTCCCTCCCACCTGCCAGGCACTGCCTCACCACTACCATCTGCCCTGAGACCACCTGCACACTAAATACCAGTTTTATGATGCTGAGTCTCACTGATACCTGACTCTCCCCTGAGAACCCTGTGGCCCTGAAACCCTCTCCAGTGGTGGTGGTTTTCTATCCAACAGTCCTTACCTGCTGGGCCTGAAGTAAGGTGTTCTCCTTGGTCCTTATTGTTGCTTCCAGATCATTCTGCTCTCTCCTCCCTAATCACGCCCACCTAAGTTTGAATTACAAGTCTCAGACCCTTCCCTCCTCTTACCACAATCATCTACGGATCTCCAGACCCTCCTTATAATTTATTGATGAGTAGAACCTGGCTCATCATCACCCTCTCCAGTTCTTGGTGAATTTAATACATCCACAGATGAAACTTTCAGTACCCTTGTCTCTGAGGTCCTTCACTTCCTCTCCTTTAATGCTATTATCTTTTATCCACTTACAATACTTACTCACATTTTCTTACTCTAGAACTTGTCATCAGCGAAACTACAGCCATTCCTTAAAGGCAACTCCAAATACCCTTTTTTTCACCTTTTGTTTTTACAGTTCACCCTAGTATCTTACACTTCAAAAATCCTTCTACCGCACCAGGACCCACAAGCCATTGGTCTTTCCACCTTTTCTCTGTTGCTCATGCGCTCATGAAGTATAGTCTCACCCCAGGGCATTTGCACTTGAGGAGTGCGCTTCCCCTAATACCTGCAGGGTGAGCTCCTCACCTCATCCAAGGTGTGCTCCAGTATCATCTTTCACAGGGAGGCTTCCCTGGTCATTTTATTTAAAAGTTCTCCTCACCCAATATTGTTGCTCCTTATGAATTGTCTCCATTGTCCTTTCACTAAGATACTATGTATATTTTGTATTTCTCTGGGATGGAAGCTTTGTGAGGGCAGGGAATTTTATAGACTGTTAACCCAGAAACTACAGCAGTCCTTGGCACATAGATAGTTATCAATCAATATTTGTTGAATGGAAATGTTCTAGGATTGTTAAATCACATGTTCCAGGACTGGCTGCATTTTGAAGCCTAGATCAGTGGGACTAGAAAGTTCCTCCTACCATTATTCCTTGTCCTTTGAAGATGAACCATGGTTATAAATTAGACTGTGGGAGCCAGTGAGGTAGCAGCTTTTCTGAGGGTGGAGAGTGGGGGGAACATATAGAAGGGAGCTCCATAAAACACCCAGGTGCAGGTGATTGTCAATATAATACCGATTAAAAATTTGAAAAAAAGATGAAAATTCAGATGGATTTCTGATCTCATGAAGGCATGGACCTGTCTCATTGCTATTCTCTATTCTTACTCTTTTTTCTTTTCCTTCCTCTCTATGTCAATCTTCCTCTCTTCCCTAATTGTATGTATCTTTCTATTTTCCTTTTCTCCTTCCCTCTCTCTTTGCCTCTCATTTTCTCCCATCTCAATCCTTGACCTCCTTTCTCCTCAGCTTTCTCAGAGAACAAAGAAAAAAATTAGGGTGCATGGGGAAAAAATTTTCATTTCCAAGGTATGGGTGAAATGAAATTGTCCTCTTTCCTGAGGTCCTTTTAGCATCCTGCACTTTAATGACATAAATGGCCTGGAGAAAACATGAGGAGTGGAGGCTGCTGGTAGATCTGTCTGTGTTGGGTTCTCTCTCTTCCTCCTTGTATAACCTCTGTAGTCTAGGGTGATGGGCAGGGCAGGGCAAATTTATCAATGGCTTCTTGCCCTGTGCTACTTCTAAACTAGGAATAAATGACAGTCTAGAGGTACTGAAGACATTTGAAAGAAGAGGGAAGGAGATGCCCCTTTTGATAGTGGATCTTTCAAGCTGATAGAAAAACATAATCCCCTTCCTGAATGCCAAGTTTTTTTAAATATATATTTTTACTGATTTCAGAGAGGAAGGGAGAAGGGGAGAAAGATAGAAATATTAACGATAAGAGAGAATCATTGATCAACTGCCTCCTGTAGCATGTGCCCTTGACAGGAATTGAACCCGGGACCTTTCAACCCCAGGTTGGCACTCTATCCATTGAACTAAACCGGCTAGGGCCTGAATGCCATGTTTTAATTTCCATGGATGAGTGGGCCTGAGGGAGGCCAGTTCTCTTTCTCCTTCATGAGTTAAGTGACAAAAGCTGCATGTGCTAGAACCAGGGCAGACGTAATGTGGAGCATGGGCCTCAAAAGTAGGAAGCAGAGGTGTCAGGAGAATGCACCGCACTGAACTTGGCCATCTTCACTGGCAGTGTATGGAGCTGCATGGAAAGAACAAGGACTTGGGTTAAAGGCATACAAGAATTCAAATCCATGTGGATTAGTGTATGCCTCTGAAATGTTGTCTTATTGTTTAACTGCTTTGTGCCTTTATTTCTGTCAAATGGAGATGATAACAGTCCCTACCTCGTGGGGTTGTCATAGGACTGGAACTAACACATAATAATAATGATAATGATAATTAGCATGAATTTGGATATCTACATGACAGACATTTTGCTAAGTGTGCACATTAGGTCACATGAAGTGCCCAGAACAATGCTCGGCTCATCATGGGCATCTGGCACATTTTAAGTAACTTTGTTATCCAGCAATGTGTAGGGCATATGACTTTGGGGACATGAATATTTCAAGTCACTTTCCTATTATGAGACAGCGAAGCTTCAGCTGCTCTGGAATCTTGATACCCAAAGAAATATTCAGCCTAGCCAGTGTCGCTCAGTGATTGAGCCAAGAACTATGACCAAGGAGATCACAGTTCAATTCCAATCAGGGTACATGCCTGGGTTGAGGGCTCAGTCCCCAGTAGGGGGTGTGCAGGAAGCAGCAGATCAATGATTCTCTCTCATCATTGTTGTTTCTCTCTCTCCCCCTCTTCCTTTCTGAAATACACACACACACACACACACACACACACACACACACACACACACACACATACATTAGAGGCCCGATGCATGAAATTCATGCAAGAGTAGGCCTTCCTTCCCCCAGCTGCCAGTACCGGCTTTCCTCTGGCACCCGGGATCCGGGCTTCCCTCACAGCCCAGGCTTTGTCTGGAAGGATGTCTGGTCTAATTAGCATGTTATGCTTTTGTTATTATAAATATATAAATATAAATATTCATCAAGGTGGGTCAGGTTATGATTGCAGAAACAACCCCCAAACTTGGGGGTTTTAACAACGAAAGTGTATTTCTCACTTAGACCACACACCCAAAGGGGGTCAACCTGGGGTTCTGCTCATCAATGTCACTCTGAGCCACTGATGAATGGATGCTCCATGTTGACATCTGTTTCCACAATTACCAGGAGAGACAAAAGGAGGACTGATAAAGAGAAGCAGCAATTAAATGCTTCTGCAAAAGTAATACACATCTCTTTTGTCCGCATTTGTTTGGCCAAGGCAAGCTGCACTTGGCCACATAGAATTTGAATGTGGTGGAGAAATGCAATCTACTCTCAGGAGAAATAACAAATGTGTGAACAGACCAATAATCACGAACCCTAATGAGCACTGCAGAAGGGCATTCTGTGGATGGTGGATACCATTGACATTCTGATGAGGAAGGATGAATAATAACATAAACTGAGCATTTACTATATGTTAGCTATTGTATCAAGTACTTTGCATTAAAATACATGTTAATTTTCCTGAGGAGGTCTTAATTATCTCTATATTATAATGTAGAAACGGAGGCTCAGGGAAGTTTGATTACAAAGGCTTAATAGTATCAAGGATAGCATAAATACAGTCTGCATAGATTTTTCTGGATATACAGGAAAATCCTTAAAAAAGAACTGTAGCTCTGGCCTGTGTAGTTGGTTCAGTTGGTTGAGTGTCATCCATGCACCAAAAGGTCACTGGTTTGATTCCTGGTCAGGGCACATGCCCAGTTTGAGGGTGCAGTCCCCAGTTGGAGTGCTTATGGGACACATTTGATCAGTGTTTCTCACATCAATGTTTCACTCTCTCCCTCTCCCTTCCTTTTTCTTTAAAGTCAACAAAAGCCTATATTTTTAAAAAAGAATAGTATAGGGCCCAGTAAAGTCTGAGCATGTGCCAGGATCGTGGACAGGTCTTGAATGTCATCTCTGACAGGCTTGCTTTGGCTGCTAGGAAACGGCCATGAGAAGGCTCACCAATGGGAAGAGTAATGTGATTGATTTGAGAATGTCTGCTGTGGATGTAGGAAGAGGGTGGCAGCATGGAAAACAGATGTTTGTCACCACTGGGCACATTTCTTAACTTCTCTGGGTATCAGTTATATCACAAGGTTAATGAAACCTTACCTGAGTGAAGGTAGAAGATTGGCCAAGATAGGTTTTTTAATGTTCTCTGAGGGCACTTTCTGTCCCTAGGTGCATATATTCCAGCTCATTTTATGCATATTGTTCCATCATGCAGTCATGAAAATTCATTAGTATGTATAGGATGGGGCTGCAGAAGGGAACTCAACAGATTGAGTCATTGAAAACTGCTCCTAAAAAGAGCAGAGACTTTGACAGGAAGAATGAATCATTTATTGGCACTTATGGATGCCAATCATCCCTGCCCTATCAACCATCTGTGAGCTGAATATGTCTCCTGGTCTGTAAATCCAAGACCTATATTTCTCAGTTTGGGGTGATATGTTGGGGAGGCATGAATCTTCAGATACATGTGCCTCATCTTTTCAGTGGCGATTTGGGGACTATGAGCAGTGTCTTTTTCATAAGGTAGACAAGATGTAATAATCAGATACCAGTGGGAAATAGATGGTGTGCTCAAAGGGGTTAAAATCTCTCCATAGAGATACTATTTCCAGAGCTATGGTCAGCACTAAGGGAACCCACAAGGGGCAGTGAGATCATTGGTGATTAGCAATGCAAGAGACCATTACCACTCACAGCCTGAAGAAATGACAGGAGGGGGAGGTGTTACTGGAACCTGTGAGTGCTGTGGCTCATCTAGAAGGCTGCTCAACCGACCCTGGCTATGGGAGCTTAGCAGCCACCCAGGCTCCTGCCACACAGAGAGAGGTGGGGAGTTAATATGCAGAATGGTCTTTCATCTGCTGGCAGCCAGAGGGTAAGGGACACATGAAAGGAAGGCAGACATCTTGGACCATACAGCAGGGCAGAGCGGGGTGAATAGGAGTTCTAGATAGACACATAGAGAAAGCCCAGCACACATGAATAGACGTATAAAGTGGGATACATATGGAAATCATGTAAGTTTTAAAGATGCCATGTCAAAGTTGAACAGAAAGGAAAGAGGGAGCATTGAGGTGTGGGGAACCACATTCATCTTGAGTGGAAGCCAGGCATTAGCCTGGGAGGAACTTTGTGAATATTTTGAAGCTTTTGTGAATATTTTCTTGAGTGATAATCTAATGTTTTTCTTGAATTTTAAAACACTCCGTCTCATTCTTCCTCTCCCCCACTCTCCCTCGCCATTTCAGTACAGATGCCCCCATGAAGCCGGATAAAAGGCCTACACCTGCATTGCCCAATATGGCAGCCTGGAGCCATGTGTGACCATTTAAATTTTAATGAAATGAATTGAAATACAATAAAAAATGTAGTTCCTAAATCACACCAGCCACATTTCAAGTGATCAACACTCACACATGGATATGTTGTATTAGATATGGCATAACGTTTCCATCACCACAGTAAGTTCTCTTGGGCAGACTGGCCAGGATCCTTGTGCACAGCCCTGGAAGGCTAGGGGACTGGCCACAGGACTCTCTCCACCCACATAATCCTCTCCTTGATGACAAATGACTCTGTCTACGGTTTTCCTGCGCAGCCAGCAAAATAGTAATGATGATAATTGCAGCCCACAATTATTTAGTTCTTAACGTGAGCTGAACAGTATGCTGCGGATTTTATCTCCATTTTAACAATGCAGAAACAGGCTTAAAGAAATTAAGGGACCATGCAATATTAAGTTGCACTATGTGACATTGCCAATATTCAGTTGTTTTCTTTATGAAAATGGTGGTGTTACATGCTTCAACATCACAATACATAGCAGAGCCAGGTTTCAAATCTAGATCCAAAAATCATGTCAAGTGCAATGTGGCTAAGCCTCTGTAAGTGATCACCTTGAAACCTACTTCATAGGGCTGTTGAAGGATTAAGATGCTGATTCTGTGCCTGGCACACAGTGGGGCTCATGGAATGTTGGGGTTTTGTTTATGTCTTCATTCCCTTCTGTCTGTCAATCTCATTCTCTTGGGAGGCAGAGCACAGCTGTTTAAACAGATGTGGCTAATAAGATTGGAAGCTGGGGGCTGCTGTCATTTACCAGATCCCCTCCCAGGGACCTGCAAAAGTTCATCTTCCTCCCCAAGACCTCTTGCACCCCACCCCTCTCTCTCTCAGGGAGTCCCTTCTGCTGGGCTCCTCAGAGTCATTCTCTCAGGGCCTCCAGCAGGGGTAGAGGTGATGAACATCAGTCCTTACTGTTCCTATGTCCTTAAGAGGCAGCTGCTGCACTGAGCATGGCAGGTGGTCACATAAATTGTGTTCTGACCTCCTGCCTGTTGTAACTCAGTTTCCATGGCTCCTCTGGCAAGGAGCCTGATTCAAAATTCTTTCCTCTTATTTGGCAAAAGGGAGAGAAGTCTCTTTGGTGGAGGGTCCTGCTGTTTAGGTGGGTTTTTAGGATTTGGGGGTAATTTCCTTCCATATGAGGAAGCATTGTCTCCCAGAAGCAATAATATAGGGTTGCTAGTCTAGCAAATGGAAACAGAGGATGTCCACTTAAATTTGAATTGCAGAGAAGCAGGAGATAATTTTTTTTAGTGGAAGTATATACCATGCAATATGTGGGACATACTTCTAAACATTATTTACTTATCTGGAATTCAAATTTACTTGAGCATTCTGTATTTTAACTAGCGACCTTCCAATAAAAGGGTTTCTGTCCACCCTTCAGATGCCAGGTCAGTTGTAATGAGGTTAAGGGCACTTGGGAATAAGGGGGAGGGAGATCTGGACCTAGGTTTTTCCAGCTGCATCCTAGATTTGCATTCAAAGGGAAGTGATTTAGACCATAGTTCTTGGGATGTGGTCCCTGGACCAGCAGTATCAGCATAACCTCATACTTGGTAGAAATACAAATCCTCGAGTATCACCCAGACCTACTGAATCAAAGACTCAGGGGGTGGGCCCAGTGATCTGTGTTTAATAAGCCCCCAGATGATGCTGATGCAGTTTGAGAACCACACGTTTAGACTTCGGACAAGGGCTTTAAGGATCAGATAGACCAGGCTGGAAGCTCTGTCTCACTATTTACTGACTGTGCCAATTTGGCTGAATTACTTAACCTCTCTGAGCTTCTGTTTCTTCTTCAATAAAAAAAAGAAAAAGTGTTTTTTCCTGAATAAAAAACAAAGTTATACCTAATTTAGGAATATGTCAAGGATAATATGAGTTCCTATGTTATAAAATACAACCTATGTTTGTGCCTGTAATTGTAGGAACGCACAAAATGATTGTTTTTACGACCTGAGCATGATGGGTGCAGTCATGCCCTGAGACACATTAGATGGTCAGCATAGCAAAGCTTCTCATTATTGGGCCAATCTCCATTTGCTCAGTTCAAACACGCCTTTAATTCCCAGGGCTTCAATTCCTAGTAGTCCTGTGGAAAAAGGAGAAAATTAGGAGGAAAGGGGGGCAGGAGAGAAAGAACTAACACCCTATGGGAGCTAGTTTTCTCACCCACAGACAGGGCCCAGAGTAGAGGGCCACATCGATTTAATTTACTTTGTTTAATGCTTGGCCCAAAATAGTCCCCCAGAGGCAGAGTGTTTTGATTTGCTTATTGAAAGCTGAGGGAAAGGGGCCTAGAGAGGTGAGGACATGTGGGGGCTCCTATCAAGGGAGAGTTTGGAGGTTCTCATGTTATCGCAGACCAGGGTTTCTCAGTGTTGGTTCTGTCGATGTTTTTGGTCAGATAATTCTTTGCTATGTGGCTGTCCTTTAATATTTAGCAGAATCCCAGGTTACTACCTACTGGATGCCAGAGCCCTCTCATCCTTCTTCACAATAGTGACAGCCAAAAGCATTTCTAGAAAATGCCAAGTTTCCAAGGAGTAGGAGGTGGACAATGACCAAATCTCCCTGGATTGAGAACCATCAATCTAGAGAATTTACTAGACAGTACCCTAACTCAAACAGTTTTAACAGCTTCCATTTATTGAGCATTTTCAAATACTACCCTCTTTCTCCATGCTCATAATACAAGGTGGTTTCTTTCTTTTCTTTAAAATATATTTTATTGATTTTTCACAGAGAGAAAGGGAGAGGGATAGAAAGACAGAAACATCTATGAGAGAGAGTTATCGATCAGCCGCCTCCTGCACGCCCCCTACTGGGGATGTGCCCGCAACCAGGATACATGCCTTTGACCGGAATGGAACCTGGGACCTTTTAGTCCACAGGCCGAAGCTCTATCCACTGAGCCAAAACGGTTTTGGCACAAGGTGGTTTCTTATTACCCACACTTCACAGTTGAAGAAACTGAGGCTCAGACTGTTAACTTGTCCCAAATCCTACAGCTAGTAGATCTGGGCTTCCAACTGAGATTGGTTTAACGCCAGGGCTCATATAGTTCAGATACAACATTCCCTCTCTCTGGAAAATCAAGGATTTCCTTTCTTCAATGTAACGAAAATCTTCTCAAGTCAACTCAAGTGCAAAAATATTGAGAAGCGATGAGGAGCTACAAGAGAAAGCTCAGATGTCACTTTTCCTGAGGAGTTCTCATATCAATGTCATTGGGATGATCAGACTCTCACACAACACAATATGGGACCTTCTGAGTCTGGGTTCAAGCAAACATTCGTGAAGTAGAATTCTGTGAACTGAATGCCCTTTGTGTATATCTGCCTCACGTGTCCTTTCATGGGCAATCCTGATGATAAAAAAAAAAGGAAGGAGGAAGCCTTGAAGGTCACAGTATCTACCAGCCACGCGATCTATGGAACATTAATTCTCTTGCCTTGGGGTGGGCTGTGGGTTGCCTTTAGCCAAGCACTCAGCCATCTTTTTTCTGGCTCGTTGCATGAAGTACACCTTTCCCCTTTCCCTTCGTATGGCAGTGTACTCATAAGCCTTGAGTTTGCTGTAGTAATCGGAGAATTTGTTGTAGAGAATGGAGATTGGCATCCCGTTGAGGATAATCCCAAAAGCGATGCACAGGAAGGCAAAAAGCCTGCCCAGGTGGGTCTCTGGGTACATGTCTCCGTAGCCCACAGTGGAGATGCTCACCTGTATGGGAAGGAAGGCAGAGGTGAGTTGTTAGCTCCGTGAGGGAGGAGGAGAAAGCAGGGAGTAATCTGTCTCCCTGAAGGTGCACATGAGTCATGTAAGAGCTCCCCACAGAAGCAGCAGTAAGAGGTACTAGGACATTTGCCTGCAGGACCCCTATCATGGAAAGAACACAAGCTTTGGGGCTGTGCGACTTGGGTCTGACTGCCACTTCTAAATTTTCTTATATACAGTGCAGGAGAGAGAACACCTACCGTAAAGGATGTTGTGAAGAGCATTTAAGACAACATGTATAAAGTCCCTGGTGTAGAAAAGGCTCAATAAATGTTGGGCTTTTCCCTCAACTCATCCAGGGCCAGCTTTAGCACTGGGGACCTGAGTTTGCCTAAATGATACACATAACTTAAAAGACCTCAGGCTTAGAATTAGTCAGACCTGGGTTCAAGTCCCAAGTCTGACCCTTCCCTGCAGAGTGTGCTTGGATAAAACAACCTTAGTTCCTTCCTCGGAAACAGGAGGTTATTACCTAACTCTCAGGATCCCTGTGAAGACTACGTGATAAAATATCAAGCAGTTTACACAGTGCCAGGCACACAAAAGGTACTAATCAATCTCCTCTGAGGTCCTCCTCTCATCTTTAAAATGGAGTCGATTATAACACCTTTCAGAATCATGTCATTTCAATGAGATATCCTAGCTAATAAAAGAGTAATATGCAAATTGACCTTACCTCTGCTATATCCACTAGCCACACCCACCAGCCAATCAGGAGCAAGTATGCAAATTAACCCAATCAAGATGGCTGTGGCCACAGAGATGCAGCAATTAGGAGGCTTGGGTTTCCCCAGCAATGGAAGAAGCCAAGCTTCCCTGTGCCCTGGCTGGCCCAGGCCTCCACTTAAGGCTACAAAGTTTCAATTATAGAAGATAAATAAGTCCCAACAAAAATGGCGGCAGCCACTGAGCTGGAGAGATCAGGAGGCTTGAGTTGCCTCCAGGGATGGAGGAAGCCAAGCTCCCACAGCCCTGGCCTGCCTTGCCTCTGCTACAAAGTTTCAATTATAGACAATAAATAAATCCCAACAAAAATGGCTTTGGCCATGGAGTGAGCAGGAGGCTTGGCTCTGCTCAAGGTTACAAAGTTTCAATTATAGAAGATAAATAAACTCCACATATAAAGGCCTCCACTTGGGTCGCTGAGAGGTGTGGTCAGCCTGCAAACCATCACAGACCCCCTTGCCCAGGCCATCCCATGCACAAAGGGAACCCCCACCCTCATCCGGACACCCTTCAGGGCAAATCAGCTGGCTCTCGCCCATGCACCAGGCCTCTATTCTATCTAATAAAAGAGTAATATGCAAATTGACCATCACTCCAACACAAGATGGCTGCCCCTATGATGACACAAGATGGCCAGCAGGGGAAGGCAGTTGGGAGGGACCAGGCCTGCATGGGAGGGCACTTGGGAGCGATCAAGTCTGCAGGGGAGAGCAGTTAGGGATGACCAGGCCAGCGGAGGAGGGAAGTTGGAGGCAAAATGGGCCTGCAGAAAAGGGCAGTTGGGGTGACCCAGGCCTGCAGAAAAGAGCAGTTGGGGGTGACCAGGCCTGCAGGGGAAGTCAGACATCAATCAGGCTGGCAGGGGAGTGGTTAGGGGTGAAGTGGTTAGGGGCAATCAGGAAGGCAAGCAGGTGAGCAGTTGGGAGCCAACAATCCTGGATTGTGAGAGGGATGTCTGACTGCCCATTTAGGCCCAATCCAGATAGGAGAATGGATAGGGTACAAGCTGGGCTGAGGGACATATCCCTTGTGCATGAATTTTGTGCATCAGGCCTCTAGTTTTATATAAAGATGCTTTACTTGCAAATGTTTGGAGAAACATATTCTCATTATGTTGTGAAGGAATTTTTTTAAAGACCTCTCCAACCAAAGATAGTTCACTCTGCATGAAATTCTTCCCAAACTGGTTGCCGTGCTTTAGATTCTGCTAAATAGAGATTTATTTAGGTTGACAAGCTTCCGTTTTAACATGCAGATCCATGGAACTAGTTGTGTCAGGTTAGTGAGAGAGAAACCTAGCAAAAGCTCTCAGGACTTGGTTTTTATGTCTCATGTACTAAGATTCCCTTTATCTCCAGACTATTGGCTACATGAGGCAAGGCTGCTGCCTACAGTTGTAAACACTGTGCATTACACAACTCTAGGGGGCATTGTGTACTTCATCGGTTTGTATTGTTGCCACAATTTCCCAGCAGGTGGCAGTAAAATGTGCAAAGTCATCCTGTTGCCCTGTACCAAAATGGCCTTTACTTTAGAAATTCAAGTTTTATTATTATTTATTTATAACATAAGGGTTAGTTTGAACTTAGAATGAGTGTGATTGGTTACATAGAATGAAATGAAGAATTGTGCCAGCTGGGCAAATCTGATGGAGCTGATAAGAACAGGAGCTCCATCCAGTTCTTAAAACAAAAAATGCTGGTACCTCCTCTTTAGGGGGGAGGACCCACCACCTCTCACTGCTCCATCCTTGGTGAGATACCTTCTGAGGGATGGACTGTCCTTCCCTCAGGTGGAAGAATACAATCAAGCATCTAAGAGGCAGAATGGTGTAGACTAGTTAAGGAGAGAACAATGGCACTAGGCCCGCAGTTGGCAAACTGCAGCTAGCGAACCACATGCGGCTCTTTGGCTCCTTGAGTGTGGCTCTTCCACAAAATACCATGGCCTGGGCGAGTCTATTTGAAGAAGTGGTCTTGGAAGAAGTTTAAGTTTAAAAAATTTGACTCTCAAAAAAGAAATTTCAATCATTGTACTGTTGATAATTGGCTCTGTTGACTAATGTGTTTGCCCAGCACTGCACTAGGCTATTTGGATCTGAATCCACTTCTCAGATGTATGACTTGGGCAAGTCACCTACATTGTCTCTCCCTCCATTGCCACTTTTGAAATGAGGGGAGAATAACACTACCTCACAGAGTAGCTGTGGGAATTGCAGGAATGCCTGGTGCAGGGTGTGTGGGTTAGTTTTTAAGCTTATTAGACTGGCAGGTTGTGGAAGCAGGTCCCTCTTGGTTCCTGCAGAATGCTCCGAGGGAACCAAGGAGCACACACTTGCACCAGGACAGAATCTCTTTTTTCTAACTTCTGAATCAAAGGTGACGAGAGGCCAGGATCAACTGAGAGTGTGGGTTAATCTCCAAGTATGCGCGCACGCGTGTGTGTGTGTGTGTGTGTGTGTGTGTGTGTGTGTGTGTGTGTTTCCTGTCACTGGCCACAGAAAAAGTAAAACAACCAAAGTCAGATCTCTGTCAGAATTGAATATATGTCAGTAATAGCATCACTCACACCTCTGTATGGATGTTTGGTTAGGCTCCATTGCCTGGAGGAGGTCTAAGGAGAGTTTTGAAGAAGGGTGAGGCACAAGAAGGGTAGAGTTAGGACAGGAAGCTTCCGTGAAAGGCCAAAGCTGAGGCTTTTAGGTAAACCAGACCTTCAATGGTGCAAGATTGGGGAGGATGGAAAAGAATTGAGACAAAGTGCCTTTTTAAACTTCTGATCAATGCTGATACTGGCTTCACTTCACTTCCAAAGCAACTTCATTTCTTTCTTTTTTCTTTTTTGGCTAAACTTTTAGTGAAAAGCCAAAAGCAAAGCGAATTGGCTTAAGGAAGATTAAATATTTGATGTGCATAAAATTGTCTAAATATCTTTGTGAATCTTGGATCTCTATTTTTAGAGAAAAGATCTCTCCTGCTAGGGTCTCTGTATGATGGGTGTGGAAAAATTTGTTCAAAATGCATAGCTAATTTATGCCCTGTCGGATTTGTGGATAATTTAACTCTACCAGTGATCTGGGTGCTCCTTGGCTCCCAGGGGAACTCGGGATTCCTTGGCTTTAGATTACTTTCTCTCCATGTTCCACAGGCCAAACCATTTCTCCCTGCATGGCCATTAAACATTGAAGACCCCGGACTGACCCATATGAGTGTGCAGATTGAGTTCTCACATTAGCACGGATTGGGTTTGGAAATGTGGCCAAAATTTCTACAATCCATCTTTTTTTAGAAACAAAAGACAGCAGCAGCTTTATTGAGGTATAGTTTGCATACTATAAAATTCACTTGTTTCAAGGGTACAGTTAAGTGACTTTTAGTGAATTTTCAGAGCTGAGCAATCATCATTAAAATCCAACTTTAGAACATTTCCATTACCTCAAAACATCCCTTGTTCCCATCTGTCACTACTCTGAATTCCCATCTCCAGTTCCACATAACCACTCATCTACTTGCCTTCTTTGTAGATTTTCTTCTGGGAATTTTATCTGGCGTCTTTCACTCAGCCTAATGTTTTTGAGGTTCTTCCAATTTGTAGTATGTTCTATAATCCATCTTAATATCCTGAAAAGCTGACTGGCTCAGCCATTCTGTAAACTGGAAACTTACCATTCCCTTGAAAACTTACATATTTTCTCTAGCCTTTGGGTCCCAAAAGCCAGAATGTGACTTTCCCCTAGCTACTCACCCACTAATCAGCAAATCTTGGCCTGCTGAACATTACAAGGAGGACAAGCATCCAGTTTTTCTCCAAAGCTGTAGAATGGCTATACTTGAAATTCTCCTTCAACAAGGAATGTTTCTTTCATCACGAACGAGGCATGTATGAAACCTTGGCAGCAAGTAATACATGAATCTTGGAATTATGATTCCAATGAATAAAACCGATTTTAAAAAATAATTAACATCCCTTCTAGTTTTTCAAAAAAAATTAAGACTAACATGTTCTGGCTAAAATCATTACATACCTCAGGTCTTCAAAGGATTTAGCTTCAAAGACTATACTTAGCCAACCCTTGCCACCGTAGCTACAAATATTTTAGGAATTCCTCTTTGGGATTATAATCTGCACAGAGGATTCAGTGGAATGACCTTAAAATATGTGGTCTTATTGGGCCACAACTAGAGCACAGTTATCTGATGGCCTCCCCTTGAGGGTTAACTTTATTTTTTAATTTATTTTTAAAAATATATATTTTATTGATTATTTACAGAGAGGGAGAAAGAAAGTCAGAAACATCGATGAGAGAGAAATATTGATCAGCTGCCTCTTGCACACCCCCCACTAGGGATGTGCCATAACCAAGGTACATGCCCTTTGACTGGAATCAAACCTGGGACCCTTCAGTACGCCAAACTGGCTTCAGCTTGAGGGTTAACTTTAGATGTTAATATTAAATTCAATGGTCTTTTCTATTTTAAAATATCGAATCTACTCTAATAAAAGGTAAAGATTAAGCATAATTAGAATGAAGCAAATGGACATGTCACAGACTCTGAAGATAGTTCTTCGGTGAAATTCAGACTGTTTTGATCAGCAGAAGCACTGTTAGAATCGCGTCATGGGTACCACGTGGAAGAGAACAACCAGCTCATCTATATATTATAGGACTGACACAGACTTAAATTGCACAATAAGGAGAAGGTGTGCAAAAGCTAAGGCAAGTTTGGGAATCTATTAATTTACTCATAGAAAGGTATAAAATAATACAATGCACTCTGTATCTTCAGCTTACCTGGCACTGCTCCCTGCCCTCTCCAATTCTGTCAGGTCCCTCACAGGCAAGTCATAATGGTCAAACAGGTAGAGCATAGTTTAAAGAGATAGAAGGGTACCCCACTCCTGAAATCAGGAGTCCACAAGATCCAAAGTCATAAAGGTGCCCAGTAGCCTTTTGTCCATTGACAGCTCCTGTGCTAGTTCTGAAGGAACTAGAACATGAATTGTATGCTGGGCCAGACATTTATCTGTTGTCTCTCAGTCCCAAGCCTGACACCCTTCTGAGCTGTATTTCGTAATTCTGGAACTTGAAGTCTGCAAACTACAATCCCTGAATTTCCTTGCCCACTGTCTTCTGGTTGTGTCTTCTGATTGTGTTCGCCAATGAGAGACACTGTTGGGAGGCTGGAAGGTGGGATGAGGAGATGGGAGTCTCCATAGCTGCTTCTGCTTCTGTCATCACCCTTCAATAAGAGCAGCTATCTATGGCCCAGGCATCTTTCAGCACACTCAGCATCAACCTCATGGTGCTATCTCTGGAGTCCCTGCAACAGCGCCTCAGAGGCTCCTCCTCTGTATGCCATGGTTGGTAACTCTCCCTCCTCCTGTTTGTTCCCCCAATTCTAGGGCTGACAGCTATTTCTACATTTACCAATCTTGGGGTTATCTCAGTTTACCCTTTTTGCTTCTAGCCCTGTAGCACCTATGTATCTATTTCCCTGCATCAAATTTCCTGTTTAAAATACCCATACTGTTTTCCTGACTATAACTTCACTGAGTCACCTTTCAAATGGTTCTCCTCAATGCATGTACTCAATCAATAACAATACATAATACAGTGCCCTGACCGGGTAGCTCATTTGGTGAGAGTATCATCCCAATATGCCAAGGCTGCAGGTTCGATCCCCAGACAAGAACCAACCAAAGAATGCATAAATAAGTGGAACAACAGATTGATGTTTCTCTCTCTCTCTCTCTCTCTCTCTCTCCTAAAAATCAGCAAAGATTTAAAAAAATAAAAAATAAAATAAATCTCAATGATCTCATAAGTACACCCATTTGCAAGGAAATGATATCATGCTTTAGGAAACCAAAGAGAGGAGCAAGGTCTCTGGGGCTCAATTATCAGACGCCTCAGCCAGAGGTACATTTTCTTTTTGAAGAATCTCTGTTAGTTTCTGGAGGAATGAGTTCATGACATAGCTTCCTGTTTGGTTTCCACAGTTTTAACTTGCTCTGAAAGCTAAGCAGGAAATGGTTTGTTGAACGGCCCATTTGCCCTTTTCTACGTGAAAACAGCCACGCCGGAGGCCCATGAGTACAGCTTCATCTTAGAGCTCATTGTTCTTGTTGAGCTGTGCCATGCATTTCCCACACCAGGCAACCCTGAGAGCTCAGCAAGCCTGGGCCTCTTCATCTCAGCACCCAGAAGCTGTCCCATGATAGGACAGCTGACCCTTTTGGATGTCCCACAGTCTCTCTCCCAGTAGAGAAGGAATCACTTCTGTTTTATTTCTCCCCAAATGAATCTGGAAGCAAAGGTTATTGCTTCCATGTGATAAAGACTATTAAACTAGTCAAATATGGTAGCTTCTACTTATTGTGGATGTACTACATGCTAGTATATTACATATGTTTCCTATTACATTTGCGCTCACAAATAACCGCCATTTGACAGCTGAGTGGGACGGGTCTATTTTATATCCAAATGCACGAGTGTTTGCAGACATGAGTGTCCTTGTGGGATTTGTTTTGCAGCTGCAAGAGAATGCACGGCAATGAAAATTATTGTATTCCTCTTAAAACCTTGAGTTGAGCAGAGGAAGGTCCTTGGCAGAGAGGAAAAATTATTAAAAGAAATTTGTATTTGAGGTTGTCTGGAAGCACTAAAAATGAAAGAATGGATTAGAGAATCTAATGTGGGTGAATATACTGCAAGGGCTATAGCACTGGAATGGTGGGAAAAAATACCAGTCCTATCATTCTTTACCTCGTCCTTGAAATTTCAGAGCGTAGGTGTATGTTTTCTCATGTGATTAATATATTTGAGTAGGAATATCTTACTGCAGTAGAATGACTGTGCTTCTGAAACTAATTCTTTATATCTTCTTTTATCCAAACTATTTGTTTATAACTTTATAGGGCTTCTCTATAGTGGGTAGGTTAACCTACCATGCCCTTTGACTCTGAGTTTGGTCTTGTGACTTGCTTTGGCCAATGGGTTGAGCAATTGACATTAAAGAAAACCAATGGGCACAGACACCAGGAGGGTGAAGGATGAATAGGAGTAGGGGGGCAATGATGGGGATAAGGACACATATGTAATACCTTAATAAATAAAGGAAAGAAAAGAGAGAGAGAGAAGCTTATATAGTGCTTGCATGATTAGACTTTCTCCCTCTTTTTCTCTCTCTCTCATCCTTTGCCATGGATACATGTCTTCTGGAGAATGAAAGCTATCCAACCTAGTCTCCTCCTTCATTCCAGCTGTTAGCCAGCTGACTATCAGATATGAAGCCAAATGAGAAGGACATTCTAGTTGAAACCAGCTTAAATTGATGACTCCCAAACTCATTAGCTAAAGATATGCTTGGCATTTTAAGCCATTGAATTTGGGGGTGGTTTGTGAAACAATATTATTGTGATAATAAATGACTTAGAATTTATGAATAACTACATATACACTGATCATGGAAGTATACTCAAAAATTTTAATTATGAGATATATGATCAATACAATGCTTGGAGACTATTCAATTAAAGTTACTTCTAGGATTCTGTTTCTCAGATTCTCACATTTGTTTAGTTATATCTATTTATATGAGTTTTTTCTCTTGGTTCAAATTTTACCTAAATGTCCTCTTCTCTAAGAGGGCATCTCTGCCCATCCATCAAACATAGACTTTGCCACCCTAGTCACTCTCAATCCTATTCTTTTTTTCCCTTCATCTTTTTTAAATTTAGTTTTTATTGTTGACTCAATCCTATTATTCTATACAAGACACACAAATATCTGAAATTATTATTATTTTTCTCCATTAGAATATACACTCTATAAGTGAAAGAACTTTATCTTTTCTTTTTTCTATCACTTAGTATCTATAGTGTTTAGCTACTTGCCACACTGAAGGTGCTAACAAATTCTTGCTCAGTGAATGAATAAGATGGATTTTTGTGGGTTAACATGAGGTCCTAATATTTTGCATCTTTTTACTTTGTGTTCACATAAGGAAATAAGACATTTTGTCTGCATCATTTTGAAAGTGGTCCTTTCTCTTTGCTCTACTGAGATTAGAAACCCTTAGTACACAATATGCAATGTTAGCAGAAGGATTAAAAACTGGGTTAATAAGACATCAGTCTTGGGGAATAAAGCAGTGCTTGAATGTTCAAGGACAATTGCTTTTATAGATGGTTTAGAAATAAATACAAGTTATCAGTCTTTTATCTAATACATACTGATTTTTATTAGTATAAATAATTCTCAGAGAATAAAATGGACAAAGACCACTGATAAAGGCTGAGGTCGGGAAATGGTAAGGTTGAAATGTACAAATTTTGGTTTGTGAAAATAATGCCTGCTAGGGTTAAAGGCTACAAGAAAAAACTCATATTGGTAAAAGCAATCATTGGTAAAATTTATTGTAGATAAAACCTGGATGTTGATTCAATTTTTGTTGTTAAATTCATGGAAAATACTGGTCTTGAGTAAAATAATTTCAGCTAACATAAAAGGGGATCATTTGAAAGTTTTAAAAATCACTGCATATTAAGCCAATCAAGAAATTAAATGGGGTTAAGGGCATTCACTTCAGGGAATTTTAGAAAAAGAAAAATCCAGTATTGGTGATAAGATTTTTATAAAAATCGTTCTATTAATATACAAAAGGTAAGAAAAAAGTTTTGTGGGTTAAAATTAAAATATTAGAGTATCCACTAGGTCCAGCCTATATATGCGAGTCTTCTAAGGTATTTGAATGAATGAGAAGTTGGCTCTCTAAAACGTGAAATTATATCATCAGCATGTGGATTTGCTCTTTTCCCTTCCTACCTTACTCACCTCCAAAGTAAATGTCATTTGCTGGAGAAAAATCACTCTCTATCAGCTCCATCTGTACAGACAGTTTACCTACCATGGAGATGACCTTTTGTCATTTGGAATATGATCAGAGTGGCATTTGGGTAGCTTATTTGGAAGAGCCTAACGTCACCCCTTCACTGAATAAAGCTCACAAGTCCTGTCGGGCATTTGAGCTTTCCATTCTCCCCTTGTAGAGCCGAGGACACTGCGGGTGAGGTTTCACATCTCATTATTTAGGGTCACAGATAATTGGTATCAGAACTGTTATAAGAATTGAAATAGAAATCTTCCTTCCATCTCACCAAACTACATTGTTAGTATCCCTGGTTCGGTTGGTTCATCTCAGAAGTTCACGCAAGACTTTGGGTTCCGACATACCCAATGTTAATGTTGAAAATACTGACTTTCTAGAAAAACTTGTTATATTTGCTTAATGTCTTTAAAGGCATTATAATAATCTACTTAAGAAAATACAAGGAACAGGCTGACAGGTGTCAGAGGGGAGGACAGTAGCTAATGAATATATATGCATAGCCCAGAGACACAGACCACAGTGTGGTGAAGGCTGGAGGCTGGGGTGGCGGGGACTAGGTGTAGGTGGGCAAAGGGGGGAAATGGGAGGCATCTGTAATAGTGTCAACAACAACAAGAAAATATGGAAACCATATATATATAGTTCTTTCCCATTCACACATGTCAGCTTACTCATTGACCCGAGAAGACCCAATCAGCATTTCTAGGATTTTAGGGATTTTTCAGGGATTTAGTCTAGCATCCCAGACACACAGATATGAGAGTAGATGGCATAGATGGTTATGCAAAGGCAAATACTACAGAAAGAAGTGACAACCATAACTAGTATATTCACTGTTCAAGGCCTGCAGGCAACCTGAAGCATGGGAGAGGCGGTGCTGGGTGTGGCAGGGGCGTGGGTTTTGCACTTGGACTGGTTTGGGCTTCCATCCTCTCTCTGGATTTAGCTGTGTGTCTGCACTCAAACTCTCTATAAAATGAGGTAATAATTTCAGGTCCTGAAAGAATTTCTGTGACATTGGAGCAAGTTTCAGTTTTAGATGCTCCTTTAACTCGCTTAGTTTATCTAGAACCAATGGGATTTCAGTTCAGGTGACAGTGTTCAGCCAAGTCTCACTTCCTCTCAGGAATAAACATACTGTTTCCTTACACACACACACACACACACACACACACACACACACACACACACACACACACAACAATTACAACAACAAAAAACGAAAACCACTTCCAGCTTGTCCCAATTTAAATAGAAATAGTGATCAAAATCACCATCTTGGGCAAAGATAAAGTTACCAACTACTTAGGATAGATAACAGATGTTCAGTGAGCGGCAATTAGCAGCAAGAATGGTGATTGGGAAGCTTCCCATAGACATCAACAGTGAGTTCTTAAAAAAAAAAATGTCTGGTAAGCAGCGGTTCTCAACCTGTGGGTCGCGACCCCTTTGGGGGTCGAACAACCCTTTCATAGGGGTTGCCTAAGACCATTGGAAAATGCAGATATTTACATCACAATGCATAACAGTAGCAAAATTTCATGGTTGGGCCGAGACCGGTTTGGCTCAGTGGATAGAGCGTCAGCCTGCGGACTGAAAGATCCCGGGTTCGATTCCGGTCGGGGGCATGTACCTTCCTTGCGGGCACATCTCCAGTAGGGGGCGTGCAGGAGGCGGCTGATTGATGTCTCTCTCTCATTGATGTTTCTGACTTTCTATCCCTCTCCCTTTCTGTGAAAAATCAATAAAAATATTAAAAAAAAAATTTCATGGTTGGAGTCACCACCACATGAGGAACTGTGGTCGCGGCCTTAGGAAGGTTGAGAACCATTGCTGGTGTTTTAAAACTAAGTCTACATTTGGAGATTCTTAGGGCCAAGTCAAATTCAGGTCCTTACTGGACTACAGTGTCTCTGTCTTTCCAACCCTCTATAACCCATCTCTGTTTTTTTTTGTTTGTTTGTTAGGTTGGTTTTTTTTTTTGTTGTTAGCTGGAGGCAGCAATGGGAAGGTCCTTTTGCAAGGCAAGGGGAAGATGAGGGATGAAGACAGGCAGCTGGGAACCAAGGAAGGGGAGGGTCGTGGGGAGAGCAGGAAAGCCCCAGGCCCTGGCTGGCACTCACCGCGGCCCACCACCAGGAGTGCGGGATGCTGGTGAAGTTGGTGCCGGGCACGTCGTGCTCCACGGAGTAGACGGCGGCGGAAAAGGAGAAGATGCCCATGGCGATGAAGAGCAGCAGGCAGCCCACCTGCTGGTAGCACTGGCGCAGGGTGAAGCCGAAGGCGCGCAGGCCGGTGGAGTGGCGCGCCAGCTTGAGGATGCGGAAGATGCGCATGAGGCGCATGACCCGCAGCACCTGGCCCACCTTGCCCACCGTCTCCAGGTCGTCGCGCTCCCGGGAGGAGGAGGAGCCCTGGCCGCGCCGCGGGTCCTCGTCCGTGAAGCACTCGAGCAGCAGCTGCAGGTAGAGCGGCAGGATGGCCACCAGGTCCACCAGGTTGAGGGCGCTGCGCGCGAAGCTGCGCAGGTCGGGCGTGGAGGCCAGGCGCAGCAGGAACTCGAGCGTGAAGAAGGCGATGCACAGCACCTCCACGTGCTCCAGGGCGGCCCAGCGGCCGCCCTCGGCCCGCTGGTGCATCTCCTCCACCGTGTTGAGGGCCAGCGCCACGATGGAGACGAGCACGAAGAGGCTGGAGGCCACGCCGATGGCCTTGGCGGCCGCGGACGAGAAGGGCTTCTCCATGAGGTTCCAGAGGCGCTGGCGCTGCGGCCCGCAGAAGCGCACGTCGCGGAAGAGCTGCTCGGCCTCCTCGGCCTGCGCCTGGGCGCGCAGCTCCCGCTGGATCTTGAGCTGCTCGCTCAGCTCGTCGCGCCGCTCCTCGAAGCAGATGCGGCAGCAGCGCGGCGTGTACTTGAGCCGCACGCCCCAGTAGCCCAGCTCCTCCAGGAAGCCGCGCGGGCACAGCGCGTCGCACACCAGCAGCACCCCGCACAGGTAGAAGTTGTAGACCAGCTGGAAGACGGCCGGGTCGCGGTCGAAGAAGTACTCGTCCGTCTGCGCCTCGTAGTCGTCGCACAGGCCCAGCTGGCGGCCGCGGCTGGTGCAGGCGGCCAGGCGGCCCAGGCGCGTCTTGGGGTAGCAGGCCAGCTGCGCGTAGTCCAGGCGGTAGCTCTGGCCGCCCACGTTCACGTTCAGGGTGGAGCCCTCGCTGCGGCCTTCTGTCTGGGCGGTGGCGGCCTCCTCCACCTCCTCCTCCTCCCCCGGCTGCTGGTCTTCCTCCGCCAAGTCAGCCAAGTCGTCTTTCCACCGCCTCTCCTCCTCCTCTTCCTCCTCCCCATCCTCGTCCTCCTCGATGTAGTAGTTATAGTTGCCCTCCGTCCACGCTGGGATGCTGGCCTGGGAGCCGGAACGGGCCGCCAGGGAGCAGATGCTCCCGCGGTGTTGGCTGCTCCCTGAGTTGGGTGCATCGTTGCTACACTCGGCGGTGGTCCAGGGCTTGTAGCTCCAGGACCGCCTCCTCTCAGTGTTTTTTAGCATGGCTGCGGCAAGCAGGCCCCTTGCTTTTCCTCCCTGGCTGTTGTGGGGTCCCCAGCTTGCTCGCTGCCACGAGGTGGACGGATCACATGCCCTACACTTAGGACCACACAGAGGAGGGTCCCAGACGCTGCCCTCAGGTACTGGGCAGCGCAGCCTCCCGGCTGCTGGGTCTGAACACAGAGGCAGACGGCTGTGGTCTGCTCTAATCTTGCTGAGACGGAAGAAGCAAGACTTAGAAGGAATTTAGATCCTCTTAGTCTGTTTCCTCCCTGTGTCCCTCCACTTGGTGACGTAGGGGATGATTATGTGGACTTAAGTCTGTAGATGCTCAGAAAGTGGCAGAGATTATTGCTAATAAAAAGGTGGGCCACCCATTAGGCCTTCCCTTAGGAAGTGCTGCGGGTACCTATGTTGAGATGACATCAGCTTGAATTAGCTGTAGAATATAGCTCAGTTTCTGTTCTTTCTGTCTCTTTTTACCCTCCCATCTCTTAAAGGTACAATCCCGGGACTGGTGGGTAGATGTTCTTGGAGCCTTGCAGCCCTGCTGGCTGCTGTATTAGACCCTATGTGACGGTGGCCTAGCCTTCCTTCCAAGAAAAAGGTCTCCATCACTCTTTTTATATGTAAGGCACTGTCCTAGATGCCAGAGATGGGAACCCTGTGCTAGATATGGAGACACGGTCACAGCCCTCAAGTTGCTCATGGTTTTATAGGAGATCTAAATCTGCAAACACAAGAAAAAAACAAAAACAAGAAAAAAGATTGGGGTATTGAAAAGAGCAAGGGATTTGCTTTGAGCAGGAGATTTGCTTTTAAATTCAACTTATTTTGGTTAGCTAATACATGTAGTACAAAAGCTACAAAGGGGCATTATGGTAAAAAATTTATTTCAACATGAACTTATAGCTATCAAGTGGGCCTCGGAGGAGGCAGCCACTGTTAGTACTTTCTGGTTAGCCTTTAAAACACCTTCTGAACACATGCAAGCAAAAAACCTATCTCCATCTATCATCTAAATAGCTCTCTATTGTTAACACAAATCACAGTGTGAAATACACTTTGCTCTTTCCAATTAACCATATGTCTTAGAGGTGTTTTATATCTGAACATAAATATCTGCCTCATTTTGAAAATATCTACTTGGTAGTCTGGTAGTGATAGACATTCTGCCTTTGCTCTCATAAACAACAGCACAATGAATAACCTTACACATACATTACTTCATGCATATTAAGATATATGAAGGATAAATTGTTGGAGGTGGAATTACTAAAAACCTCACAGGTATAATATTGACTGATAATGCCAAGTTTCCATCATAAAAGTTTACCAATTTACAACTCTCCATCACTATCTGAGAGTGTATTATCACATTTCATGAGCCCCTCTTATTTCATAGGTGAAAAATGTGTGGGCTAATTTTATGTTATTCTCATGAATGCATTTGAACATCCTTTCATGTGATTAAAAGTTGTTGTATTTATTTTTTTATTTCCCATTGAGTTGTTGGTATTTTCTTATTGATTTGTAGAAGAGCTTTATATATCATGCAAACAGACCTTTTGCTTGTGATAGGAACTACATATACATTTTTCTGAGTTCATTTTATGACTTCTGGGTGTGTCATGCCAGAAGTGTTTTCACCTCTCTAATTCTTTAAAAAACATTTCTTCTTATGGTTTCACTTTTCACCATTAAAGATTTGATCCATCAGGAATTAATTTTGATGTAAAGGGTGAAATAGAGACCCAACTTTATTTCTCAGCTTTTTTTTTTTAATCCAGAGGGCTCAACACATTAATTGAATAACCGGTTTTCTCCTGGCTGATTTGTAGTGCTATCTTTATCATGTAGTTCAGTTTTAACTATACTTCAAAGGTGTTGGGGCAGGTGACAGTTGCCACAGGGTCTGTACCTGCTAGTGGTGTAACATTTGCTGATGTTGTTTAGCTTCCAATAGGGCTCAGACCTACAAGCTTCAAATAAAGCCTCTCACCAGGACTGGCCTTCGAGTTCCTCGGTGTATTTCCAGTGGCATGCAATATTGTATTCTGTGGCATACAATATTGATGTTTCTCTAGCCACATACTTACCAGTTTTTTTCTTCTTTACATTATGCTAACTGCTGTCACAACTGTTTTAATATGTTACATAAATTCACTATTTTCTTCAGAATCAATTATCCTGTATAATAAAGTGCTAATATGCGAATTAGACTGAACAAGCAGAACGGCCATCCAGAAGACCTTCCGGACAAAGCCGGGGCTGCCAGGGCCTAGGCCCTTGCACCAATTTTGTGCTTTGGGCCTCTAGTACTATTATAAAGAGGAAAAGTATCATTATTTTCATATTTTTAATGTTCTCTCTTTCCATTGCAATCATACAATACTTTGTACGTAAACTTTCAACACACTGTGCCTTTTGCATTTGAAAACAATGGAGTGAGTTAAGTTTGTCAGGCATCTCAAAGCCACACTCAGGGCTGTGCCGTTGAGTGGGGAATATAGCTTTGATGAGCACACCGAGGGGACTCTTACAGCCCACAGGTGTCTGTGGGTGTGGACTCATTGCTTAGGTTTTGCTCTGTGTGTCTCTATGTAAGTGCAATGGTAGGTGAGTGTCCATATGTGGAAACACTTTGTGACAACTGCTCAGCCGTGGACGGGTTTGTTCATACAGCGGTGAGCGCCTCCTCTCTGAGTGCAGTTAAAACTCCGTAGGGCTGCTGTAGAGGGGAACCTGCGTGGTGGGAAGTTGGGCTAGATGACCTATAAGCCCTTTCTGGCTTGAAATCACCAAGATTCTAAGTTTTTGCTTAATGTCCCATTTGTCTTGAATTCCCTCCTGGACTTCTCTTAAGTCCTTGTTCTTGAAAGTCAACTGAGACAGCATCTTCCTCTCAGTGATCCTTCTCTGACTGACATCTTTCTTTTCCCAAGATGGGTAAACTGCCCTTTCCCAGTGTCTCTTTGAAAACACATACTACTAACTTACAATACAAGTCCCTTATTTTAACATAGTGATTTAAAATATTTTTCATTATAATAGTTATGTAAGTGTATTATAGGAACATTTTAAAAATAGCAGAATGCTGATAATTAAGATAATGATAATAAGTAACCTGCCCACATACTGTACTATGATAATGCTTACAGCAACCTATTATGTAGGTGCTATAATTATTCCTATTTCACAGATGAGGAACTGAGACATGGCAGTTCTTAAGTGACTTGCCCAAGGTTACACAAAAAGTAACTGAAGGAACTTGCTTTTGCTTTAGAATAACCATCGTGCTATAAACAGCATACACATAAAACCCACCTGTAATCCAATCTCACTGTTCAAAGATAATCCTAATCATATTTTAACCTGCCTCCTTCCATTTAATCACACACATACACACACACACACACACACACACACACACACATTTAACATGATTGTGGTCATATAGGATATGAAACTATGTATTCTACCTGTCTCATTTAACATCTTAACATAAGCATTTTAATATTTAAAAAAAAACACTTGGCAAACATTATCTTAAATGACTACAAAATATTCTATATTGTGGATGTACCATCAGTAACTTTACCAAGTCTGTTTTATTGAAACAGTTTGTAATACTCCACTAGTATAAATAATGATGTAGTGAAAATCTTCATGTTGGGAAGGTTGGCTTGTTGTTATTTTGTATTCTGGGTTATTCCTTGAGATAGTGTTGCCAGATTTTTAAGGCCATTCTCTTCTGATGCTCATCCTTCCTACAAACTTGCTATTCAAGCTATTTAGGATATTTTCTCCATGCCACCCTGTCTCCTCTTCCTCTGGCTAACTCCTCTTCATCATTTAATAGACGGAGGACCCTCCTCCAACCTCTCCTCTCGGATAGCCTTCCCTAATCACCCACGGCTGAACTCAGCTCCCCTCACAAGTGCTTCTGTAACACCTCCACTTTGCCTCGCACAGCACTTCACAAGATGTGACTGTGTAAACAAGACATGACTGTGTAAGTTTCAGAAGGGCCAGACAGTGTCTGCTTTGTTCAGCGTTTCCCTCATGGATCTAGTTCAGTGCCTGGCATATAGAAGGCACTCAAAAAATATTAGGCAAGACATTAAAATATTTCATGCATATTGCCAACTCACTTTACTATTTGCCTCTGTTTACACTTTTACCAATAAAACATGGGAGTGCCTCTTTCACAGTAGCTTAGCTAGAATATCATTACTATTATTGTTGCTTGCTAATTGGCAGGTGAAAATGGCATTACATTTTTGTTTTAACCAACTCGATATTAATTATGTATTTATATGTTCCCCGATGGTCTTCAAAGTCTTCAAGAGTAAAGGCAATTTTGTCTTTGTGACCCCAGCAACAAGTAGAATGTCAATATGTAGCTGATTATAAATATACATATTGAAAGGATGCAAGATCTCTCTGTATCAGTTCTTACCCTGCATTAAATCTATAGTTATCTCAAAAGGAAATGTTAACAAAGACTTAACTGACATAACCCTCACCCCCACTTGGAGGGGAGAGAAAACTACTGGGCTTTGAGGAGCAGTGGCGGGGGGTCCCACTTGCTTTCCTTGGGAACAGAGATTGATAGCCAGCGGGTACAACAGAGAGGACATTGAGATTCCACCAGTCTTGATTTTGCATTCTGGTTTCAAAACTTTGGGTAAATTATTTAACCACTTTTCATTTCTGTCTTCCCGTCTGTAAAATGGGTCACGGAGAACTGCCTGTTTAATAAAAAGGCCCGCCGCTGACTAGCCTGCCCTGTGGCCGAACCCTGGCATATAGTACTCTTCAAAAGGTGGTCATCTTCCCTCATCCAGCTCCTCCCACCCCAGTCCTGATTGCTTACCTATAATACACAAATATACTTACTTTTAGTGCCTGTAACTTTGCTCTGCACAGAAATAATGGTCACGTTCACAGTCTGCTACTAAAATTAATTCCTTTTTGTTAGGACAGTGCTAATAGAACTTTCTATGTTGATAGGAATATGCTTATGGCTTAGAACATGACTATTGCCATTGATGAACAGAATCACCTTACATTTTATTTAACCGATGGATATTTAAATTTAGTCACATGTCGGACAGGGCAGTGTAAAGACAGCACTGTGTCTGGATGAGGCTCAGGTAAGCAGGCAGTGCCACAGAAGCGATGAACTTTGCAGACATTCACCCTGCGGTCATTGGAGTTGCCAGTATAACTGGCCCAACCACTTTTAAAACTGAAGGGAATGAGACAGGAGAAAGCGATCTTAATAGGACAATGAATGAGGCAACAGGATGGGATTGAGAC